>VYZX01013298.1:0-18807 GCA_013401335.1 Brachypteracias leptosomus | reverse complement strand
TGGGGTGAAGTTGGGCAGGGATGGGTGAAGCTGGGCAGGGATGGGGTAAAGTTGAGCAGGGATGGGGTGAAGTTGGGCAGAGATGGGGTAGAGTTGAGCAGGGATGGGGTGAAATGGGTGAGGGATGGGGTGAAATTGGTCAGGGATGGGTTGAAGTTGGTCAGGGATGGGGTGAAATTGGGAAGGGATGGGGTGAAATTGGTCAGGGATGGGGTGAAGTTGGGCAGGGATGGGGTGAAGTTGGGCAGGGATGGGGTGAAATTGGGAAGGGATGGGGTGAAGTTGAGCAAGGATAGGGTGGAGTTGGGCAGGGTGTGGGAAGGCCCTGAAGTCACTGCAAATGAAATGAGCCCATCTTTATACTTGTCTCCAGGTAGTGGCCTCTGTCTCTCTGCTTCCCGGGTGATCCAGCTTATTAAAAATGTGATAAGAATCCAGGCAAGGCACGAGGCTGTGCACACACAAATGGGATGCAGAACAATATCCCTGGTGAAATCGATAGAGCTGGAGGGAGCTCAGTAGCTGGTGCAGAGTTGAGCAGCAGGCTGGCCCCTCACCACTGCAGGGGGAGCAATTACCAGGAGCTACTCACTGAAGTGAGACCACAGCTCTGGGTGTCTCCAGGGTTGCAGCTCTAAAAAACATTTGCTTATCAGGCAGGCTGCTGTGACACTGATAATCCCCTGCTTGGCTGGCCCTTTCCATACAGACATCTCCAGGCTTGGGAGGGAGGGTGTGATGGGTGGCAGTGGGACCAGTGGCAAGGGAAGCCCTGGGGTCTAATTCAGTCTGGGAGTCAATCACTTAGGTGCACATTTGGGAGGATAATTCATTAATTACGTGTTTAAATCACAGGATGGTGGGGGGTTGGAAGGGACCCCTAGAGATCGTCTCATCCAACCCCCCTGCCAAAGCAGGTTCATCAAAACACATGAATGCTGGTTTTGATGGTGTGCCTTGTAAGGGTTGTTATTTATCTGTATCTCCCTCAGGCTTAATTGTGCTCTCTGGTTTTTAATCACTTGCAGATTTTTGCTCCGTGCCTCAGTTTCCTGGCAGGAGTCCCCATGGGGCAAGGCAGGAGGGGTTTTGAACATCCACCAGTGCTGGGGCAAGGCAGGAGGGGTTTTGTACATCCACCAGTGCTGGGACAAGGCAGGAGGGGTTTTGTACATCCACCAGTGCTGGGACAAGGCAGAAGGGGTTTTGTACATCCACCAGTGCTGGGACAAGGCAGGAGGGGTTTTGGGGATCCACCTGGCACTGTGCTGTGACAATATGTTGCTTTACAGAGCCAAACAAGCAGGGCAGGAGGGGAACATCCATCAGAAACCCACCAGCACTTTACAGGAGCCCCATCACCAGCGTGGGCTGAACTGGGAGAGGGCTTGTGGGTGCCAAGTGCTGGCCAGGATCGACTGGCACATGATCCAAATGTGCAAGTTGAGAGACTTGCACTGAGTAATATGCCTGTACCTTATGGGTTTATGTCCCTAATGGAATAGAGACTATAGCCTGTAAATCTGGTCATAACTCAGAGCTGGAGACACCAGCAAATCCAAGCTCGTGGCTTGAAAATATTGAATTACAGAGCTTGGCTGTGCAGCTTTTATTAGCCAAGTTCTCCCAATAATGATCTAAATGTTTGGGTCACTCCATGGGTTTTGTTGGCTGCTGTAAAGTGAGGATGCAGGTCGAGTGCTGCATGAAGCACAGAAACCTGAGAGTGACTTCATCCACTAATAACTCCTCCAGTGCTGCCTCCCAGGGAACCCCTTTGTATTTAATTAGCTAATGTGAGCCTAGCACTTTGAAAATATAGAGTGTCATAGAATTGCTAAGTGTTGTTATTTAACAGCACATATTTAGTGGCTGGAGCTTTGGAGTAGAAGTCAGAAAATCTAGGCTGTAATTGCCTGGTGCTGCTGCAGAATTTGCTGTGATTCGAGCAAAGCCTGGGGATTTCTCTTCTGTAAAAGTTCATTAATTTTGGTGGCAAGCCCTCAGGGCCTACTTTTTCTGAGCTCTCACGAAACAGAATATTGACTTTTGGTGGGTGCCTTAAAAAACAGACTGAAAGGAGAAGGAAGGATTCAGGAAACCAGCATTTGTGTACCTGAAATTGGCCTTGGCATCGGTTTTTGATGGTTTTCTCTGTGCCTCAGGTTGCCCTGGCTGGCTGGACTGAGATGGAGGGTAAAGTGCTGGTCAACTATTGCAATTATTCAGTGTAGGGAGGGGGAAAAAATCATTGGCAGTGGAATAGGATGTAATGAGGGAGACACTGTTTGCATCCACCTCTGATTCACACCCTCCTGTGTTCACCAGGTACCTTGATCTTGCCTGGAAGTGTGTGGTTACAAAGCTGTAGGAGGCTAGGACAAGGTGCACCAGGGCTTGGAGTCCACCTTTAACCAGAATCTGCTGACAGGCATGAGTTATATTCCTAATGGCTCCTTGCTTTAGTGCCTTGGAAAGGTGTCTTCTAGCCTGAGCAGCACCAGCCAGCACTGCAGATAAGGGTTTTTTTTTCCTAGCTTAGGCAAAAGTCAGCTTCAGTACGTGTCCAGAGAAGAGCCAGGAAAATGATCAGAGGCTGGAGACAGGCTGAGAGAGTTGGGGCTGTTCAGCCTGGAGAAGAGAAGGCTCCGAGGGGACCTTATAGTGACCTTCCAGGACCTGAAAGGGGCTACAGGAAGGTGAGGGAGGATCTGTTCACAAGGGTTTGTAGTGACAGGATGAGGGGTAATGGTTTTAAGCTAGAAAAGGGCAGATTTAGGCTGGATGTTAGGAAGAAGTTCTTTAATCTGAGGGTGGTGGATCACTGGGAGAGGTTGGCTCCATCCCTGGAGACATTCGAGGTCAGGCTTGATGGGGCTCTGAGCAACCTGCCCTAGGTAGAGATGTCCCTGCTTCTTGTAGGGGGTTGGACTAGATGACCTTTGGAGGTTCCTTCCAACCCAATACATTCTAGGATTTTATGAAATCCATGGATCTGACACCAAACCCCTGTGCACCTGCTATGGAGCGTTCGTGTGTCTGAGGCTTGCTTCTCACATATGAACAGTATTGCTCTGCTCAGTCTGATCTCTGGAAAGGTAAATGCATTAACACTTGTGTACATGAGAAGAGCTCTCTGAGCTCATTGCCAAGAGCAGGGTTTCTCCAGCCCTTTTTCTGACAGCACCCACCTCTTGCCAGGCAGCATCAGGAGCTCAGCCCTCACTTGCCATCGGGAAGGAGGTAGGACCAGGGCTGATGGATGGACATCAAGCTCTGGTATTCAGCTGAGTGGTGCAGGCCTTGAATGGCAAATGAGTTTGTGTTTGCAAAACGTGGGTTTGGAAATGTCAAGCGTGGTGGATGTGTAGGAAAAAACCCAACAACAAAACAAATAGGGACAGAAGCTGAACCAGCAGCTACTGGAATATCCAGATGCACTCACCTCTTTGCCCTCCATAGCAAGTCTGACCTTACCCAATCTCTCTTATCCCTTTGCAAATGAAGCATGTCCCCCAACAACAGTTTATCTCCTCATGGCTCATTTGCTTGTATCTGACCTGGCTCTGCAGAATGCTCCTGTGCACAGGGGGTGGGAAAACAATTAAAGGCAGAGGGAAGGGATGGGGTGCTGTGCAGGAGAAGGGTCATGTACAGGTGATGCCATCCCTGTGTGTTACAGAGCTGGAGGCTCTATGAGCATGGCAGCAACAGAAATGGAGTTTTCTGCAGCTGGAGACTTGCCTAGAAAAAGGTAGATACGGAGAGTGTGGCTGTAGAAAAAGAGCAAAGCTTGCAATGACCAGCACTGAAGGGAGCTGGGAAAAAGCTGCTGTTAATACTTGAACCAGAGCAAATTAACTCCAGGGGGAGCAAGTCTGGGTCCAGCACTCAGCCAGCCCCAGCAAACTGGAGCCATGGGTCCAGCCTAGAGATTGCTGTGTGACCAGGGCAAATCACACCTCTGCCTCAGTTTCCTCCATATGAAGGTCAGGCTTGATGGGGCTCTGAGCAACCTGCCCTAGGTAGAGATGTCCCTGCTTGTTGTAGAGGGGTTGGACTAGATGAGCTTTGGAGGTCCCTTCCCACCTAATACATTCTGTGATTCTAAGTGAGGCAAATAAGGCTCATTCCCTTGCCCAGTAATTGCTAATTTAAGGAGTAGAGCACAACAAACCTGCCAGGGCCAGAGCAACCTCAACAGCTTAGAAATGTTTTCAGGAGAGAAAAGGCACCAATTTCAGCTGCCTTCAGATTGGGGTGGTCTGGCCTGGGCCTGAAGCCTTGGACTGCTTTGGTCCATAACATCTCATCTTCCTTCTGTGTATAACAAAGCCAAGAGAGGAGTTATAGAATCACAGAGCCATAGAATCATAGAATTGTCAGGGTTGGAAGGGACCTTAAAGATCATCCAGTTCCAATCCCCTGCCATGGGCAGGGACACCTCCCACTACATCAGTTGCTCACAGCCCCAGCCAGCCTGGCCTTCCAAATGTCCAGGGATGGGGCTTCCAGCACCTCTCTGGGCAACCTGGGCCAGTGTCTCCCCACCCTCCTGGGCAAGAACTTCTTCCTAATGTCTCATCTGAATCTCCCCACCTCTACTTTTGACCCATTCCCCCCAGTCCTACCACTACCTGACAGCCTCAAAAGTCCCTCCCCAGCTTTCTTGTAGCCCCCTTCAGATCCTGGCAGGCCACAATAAGGTCTCCTCGGAGCCTTCTCTTCTCCAGCCTGAACAACCTTGGGCAGTTTGGGGTGCTAGGAAGGGGCGGCTCTTGCTTTGTGCCCTACACAATTTGCCTCCCAGCTCTGGCTGGGGGGAGGTCCTATTTTGCAGGGACTCAACGTATCTCCTGCTGCTCTGCTTGCATCCAGGATCTCCTTGAGCCCAGGTCCTCATTAGCCATCTGCCCTCATTGACAGGATGGCTGTGGGTAAATGGATAACCTGTCAGCAAGGCAGGAGGATAATATCGTTCACATGAATCAATAGTCCACAGGCAATTTCATGTTACCTGATGTTAATGTGGTTGTGTCCAAGATGCACTTCATCCTGGGCCTGATCACCCTCTCGTGGGAGTTTGCTGTTGGAATATCTTGTAGCTCCATGTTTCAGGGGTTTACAGACATTGTTCCTACGTGCGCACAGACACAGGAAAGTGAAAAATGACTTGACTTGCTGAAATCTCATAGCCCACGGAGCCAGGAGACATTCATATTAGTGATGGAGAGCATGGGTACCCAGCAAGTCCTGAAACTCTTCCTCCCACCTTCTCGCTCTGTTTTAGTGATTAGCAAAAGAGGAATTAGTGAGGAAGGCTCCATTATCTCCTGCTAATAGCACAAGGAGGGCTGGACTCTTCTCCAGGAAACTGCCTTTGTCGTGTAGCTGCTTCCTTTGATGTGAGGAGCAGGATAGAACTCTCCTTTTTTGCTTCAGAGGAGGTTACTGCCTTCATCTGAGAGATACCATCCTGCTGGCAGCTGGATTTCAGCCCCAGCTTGGAGGTGGCAGGTTTCACCTGCAGGTTCTCATAGCTACCTGGTCCCGTCTTCCCTTCAAAGGCTGGTGAGGGGTTTTGAAGCTTGTGGTGCTCATTTTCTTCCCTAATCCCATTTTTTTGTTGTTTTGGGCTGCTTTAGGAGTTCTCCCTCCAGCGCTTGGACAGTCTCCTGGACGACCGAGTCAACATCCTGGGATTCTCCATCTTCAACCAGTCTCATGCTTTCTTCCAAGAGTTTGTCCAGAGCCTCAACCAGTCCTGGCAGGAGAACTGTGATCATGCTCCTTTCACTGGGCCAGCAGTAAGTACAATTCCTTCCCATTGCCCACAGCCTTTCTGAGCTGGGAGCTGCTATAGACCAGCAGGAGAACCTTGTGGAAAGAGCTGTGGGCTGGGTCCAGGCAGACAAAGACCATGCACAGGTAGAAACTCTGGTCTGCAATGTGTGGGTACATGGTATTGCCTAATTATTTAATCCAAATTATTTAATCCATGTGCTAAAGAGCTCTGATAACCTACTGCTGCATCTTGGATTAGCTTCCATGGTTGTTGGTCTTGGGGAGAAGATGGTCCAGGAGTGGGAAAGCTGAACCAGCACCTTCAGTTGAGTTAAGTAGGTAGGAGAGGACCTAGAGTGTCAAGATATGATTTACAGGAGAGCCTCCTGATCTGGAGAATGCTAAAGTGATCCTGAAAGTCTTCTAAAAACCCAAAGGGACCGTGGAGAGCCACGTGGGTGTAGAGCTTTAGAGGGCTTGTCTGTGCTTGAGTGGCTGCACAGCTTTAAATTCCAGCCTGATCTTGATTTGAATGATATTTATATGTGAGTGCAGGGGATGATGCAGCCCTGGTTTTGGTGTTTCCCTTGTGAAACTTGCCCCTGTGCATTTTACCTCCAGGAAAATGATGTGTAAGGGGGAGTCTGGGTGTGAATAGCAAGGGAAGGGCTGGCCTTAGGCAGGTGCCAAGGGGCTGCCTGCTCTAACATCTCCCTGATGAGCGTGGGGATCGGCACCAAAATCTCCCCTAGGGACTCTGGGAAGGTTTGCAAAGCAAATCAGGGATGCAGGGAGCCGTGGCTGGGGGAGGGGAGAGGGAGAAAATGCCATCAGTGGAACTCTTTGCCTCATTTTTAATGAACTCAGTCCCCTCGACGAGCAGAGGCAGCTGCATGCTGCTGAAAACCTCCTTATTAGCACTACAAAGTGATAATAAGCAGGGAAAACAAGGAGCTTTCTTCCTTTGTGTCCACAGCCTGGTGGCTCGACAGGGAGCTCAGGCCAAGGTTAGAACGTGCCTGGGACCATCCTGCTCTCCCCCCATCCCCATCCTCCCTGCTCAGCCTCTGTAAGATCACTACCAGGAAGCTTCCTATTTACTCGACAGGTGCTGGGACTGTTTGGAGGCATTAAAAATAAATTTCCTGCTAATAGTACACGCAGAAGACAAGAGGAACAGGAGCATAGCAGGTGTGATGGGCAAATAGCTGATTGCATCGTGCCTGCTTGCTCGTGTTGTCTTGAACAACCAGCAGAATCTGGAGGTGGAAGGATGCAAGAGTGTGTCTCATTGCAGCACTTTTTTTTTTCTTTTTTTTGAAAGAGTGGAGGAGCTCAGAGCTGAATGGAGCTGTTTGGTTTGTGAGCCTGAGCCTAAATCGCCCATCAGTGTGATATTAAGTCAGCTGGATGCTCTTCCATTCATTCATAAAGACTAATCAGCCATAGAGCCGTGGGGACCACACGGCTGGAGGGAGGGGGCTCAGCCACGTTGCATTGCCCTGATTTAAACCTCTCCAGCCCTGCTGGCATTAGGGGACCTGCCCGGGGCTGCAGTGGCTTCCCCACAGCTCTTGACAGTTCTCCTTGTGCTTGGTGGTGGTCAGCTGCTCAGGAGAGACTGATTTCTTGGTGTACAACAGGGAGATGGAGGCATGGAAGTGACTTCTCCCATTATAGCAGAGTCAGGGAATCTGCAGAACGATTGGAAGGTGAGTGCAGTTTTCTTGAACCCTAGTGTAGAGTCTTAACCAATGGATGCTTTCATTCTGATGATGCAAAGGTTCACTCTGGTCATAGCAAGGCTCCCATCACCAACATGCTGTGTCCCAGGTGATAAGAAAAGGGTCTTTCCCCAAGTGGTGAAGATACAGAGCAGAGGTGAAGTGAAATATTCCCAGGCAGGGCACATGTTTACTCTCCTCTCTCTGCAAGGGAAATCCAGCACTTGTTTGCATTGTGGAAATCTGGCAGGTCTCATCTCCTAGAGAGCATCTGTCTGTGTAAGAACTTCCCCTTTTAGTCCTGGGAAGCAGACACCTCATGGGATCGCTCGTCCTAAAAGCAGAAAAGGGCTCTCAACAGCTGGAAGTGACAGGAGGGAGGTTCCCTGGGAGCTGCAAAATCCCAGGACTTTCTTGCTGGAGCTGAGAAAGCGTCTGAAGAAGGAGGGAGCTGCTTGCTCTAATGCCATTCTCATTAATCACATTGCAAAGAAAGGAAATCAGAGAAAATCATTCAAATTACAGATGGCGAGATTAGGTAATTAGAATTTGGGCTAAACCAGATGTTTGTAATTAAGTGTTTATGCCATTGAATGAAATCCAGATTGTAAAGTCTATTGCACAGGATTTTAATGGTTTCAATTCTCCGTGTTATGTTTGGGGGCAAAGATACAGATGATGATGTTTTAGAAAGAAAGAAAGAAAAATCCCTCCATGGCAAAGCTGCTCATGTTTCCCTGGAGATCAGCTTACCTTTAAACATGGCCTTTATGTGGGAGATTCCTATAAATAAAAAGTAAAGCAAGATCTTCCACTTAACCATGGTTAACCTGCTGTTAGTGTCTAGAGGGGCAGATGTGGTGCTGGGAGGAAGGTGCAAGGAGCTGGGGTGTACCCAGGTAGAGCTCAGGCACCATCCCTGCTCCTGGGGTGCATCCCAAGTAGATGTGGCACTTCAGGACATGGTGTAGTGGTCAGAGAGATGTTGGACTTGCTGATCCTAGAGGGTTTTTCCAACCTAAATGATTCTATGATCTTAAAGATACTGATGGGAACAGTCCTGACAGCTGGAGATCTTTCTTGAGCCTTTCTAGTTGTTCCCAGGGCTTTGTGTCACAGTTGTGCCTCCTCCACAGTTGTCACCTCCTTAGTTCTTGGGTACAGCCTCTCCTCGTGCAGCTGCCCAGTGTGCCAAGGGGTATGGAGCAGCAAGCCCAGCTTCCAGCCAAGCATCTCCTCCCTTTTCTTGCTCTAATGAGGCACCCATCATGTGGCTATTTTCATTAGCAGCTTTCATTGTCAAGAATTAGGCTTTAGAGATAGAGGGCAGTCCCCTGAGCCCCATGAACCTGGGTCTCTTGCTGCCCCTTCCAGCCTGTCATGGAGCTCTCTGGTTGCCCAGACAGTAAAAAACCAGCAGGGATCTGCACAAATCAGATGATGCACGTGAGGGAGGGAATCAATTTGTTAACAGGGAAATTGGCTTCTTGTGACAGAGTGACAACACTGCGGTTTAAAATGAGAGCAGGGAAGAAGTGAGAGATTTTAGAGGCGACATGAAGGAAGCTGAAGCGATGTACATGGGAGCAGTGACAGATCCCCCTTGCTCAGTCTGCCTAGAGGAATTCAAAAAGGTGCTGCCTCCAGCTCTGTCTCCACTCCTCTGCAGCAGGTGATGGCCCCAAGGCACAAGAGACCTTGTGGCTGCTCTGCATCTGTTCCAGTGCAAGGTCAAGCAGCTTCCCTGAGTGCAACACCAACTTAGCTGAGCTTGTGGGGAGGTGGAGTGGGTGTGCTAGAATGACCTCATCTGAACTTTCTGGGCTGCAGGAGATAGCTGGAAGCAATGAGGTATTGGAACAGGGAGGTGGTGGAGTCACCATCCCTGGAGGGGTTCAACAAACGAGTAGATGTGGAGCTTTGGGATGTGGTCTGGGTGTCAGGGAGATGTTGGACAAAGGTTGGACTAGATGATCCTAGAGATCTTTCCAACCTAAATGATTCCATGAGATTGTGTTAACCTTCTGAGAAGATGCTTGCCTACCTAGAAAAGCCAGAGAGAGCAAAGAACCCAGCAGAGATGCTGCACTCCAGGGCTGTGGAACTGAGACCCTGCATCCCAAATTACCTTGCTGTGTGAATATGGTTTATTTCTTATGAGGTAGTGGGTGAATAGTGGCAGAGGTGGCCAGTAGGTGGGTGGTGCAGGGCAAGAGAGCAAATGCTGCATTGGCTTGAGATGAGAGACAAATGGGAGAGCAGCTGCAGGTGGTGGTGGAGCAGGAGGATCTCACACCATGGGAAGATCTGGGGTGCCCAAGAGGTTTTTAAAGGAAGGATTCCCATTCCCTACCCCGAGGACTTGATCCTATGTATCACAACCCCCCTCTCCAATCTCTAAATTGCTTAAAATCATAACGGGGCTGCCAGAGCTCCTAACAGATTGTTCAAAGCTGAGGAGTAAAATATTCCAATCAATAATGTCAAATGCTTCACTAAGATCTACAAGTCTCTTGCTCACCAGCTAATAAGAGATCATTAACTGCTCGGGGAAAATGGAAATTAAAACCCACCAGGAGACAATTAAAAATGCTGGGCCCGTATTCTGATGGAGATGGTGAAATTTTGGGATCACTGGGGTTGCATTTGCTCTCACAACAGTTTTGTTTGGGGTTTTGTTTGTTACCCAACGGGTATTCATATGGTTCCTGATTTAGGAAAGCAATTGTTAATTCTGTATGATACCCTGTCCCCTGAATGGGATTTGGTGCACAGTTAAAATTAAGTATATGTTAAAGCACTTCATGGAAGAGGGGCTGAGGACAGGGCAGGCTGGAGAGGTCCTGTTGGGGGAAGAACTTGTGTTGTGGGTAAAAAAGAAAGGAAGGGAGAAGGATATATCAGCTCCTTTAAGAAAATGCTTCCCAGGAGGGGAATGTTTAGTTCCAATGTGAATACTAAGCAAGAAGCATCAGCAGAGGAGAAGTGGTGCAGGAGAGACTTGCTGCATTGCAAAGGGACCTGTGGCAGCTCAGAGCTGTGGCAGGATAAGAAACAGGATATCCAGTGTCTGTTCCCACTCTGCCACCAGTTCCCTGGGTGTCCTCAGGTGGCTCAGCTCCTCTGGTGTTAGTTTACAACTGCAAAAAAGCTGCTGATAAAACTCAATAGCTCTGGAGCCTTGGAATCCTTATTGTTAGCAGAAAGCTCTCACTATGTGTGACCAAAGGTGCTGCCTTTGCATGGGAGATGGGTTAGCTGCAAGGCTGACAGGTGCCAGTCAAGCTGCTCAGTGCTCACTGGAGATCCCTGGGTGTCATTTATGTAAAGCAGATTAGGAATGTGATGGAGCAAATGTGAGGCTGTACCAGGAACTGAGAGGTTACAGGTGCCATTAGAGCTGGGCTTTGGGGTTTTGCAAGCACTGGGCTGGAATCAGCCTTTTTAACTCGTGCTGACTTGCATGTTTTAAGGTTTTGTGCTGCTTGTTAGCTGCCAAATCCCAGCCCATCGTGGTCAATGAGGTCTTACCACTGATGGGAGGGAGATCAAGCAGGGTTAAGTCTGGCTCACTCTTTTCAAATTAGTAACGCAGCTGAAGCCAAAGGTTTGTTGGGATGATTGAACTGGGCAAGGTTGTCCCTGCAGGGCCACTGACAGAAGTTAATAAACTTAATCAGGCTTGGAGAGGAATAGGAGATGCAGATACCACTGAAGTGCCCAAAGTCCCAAGCAGGGCAAGGTGAGGAAAGGAACCCCAGGCTTAGAGAGTGAACCTATTGCTGGGAGCTGGGCTGGAAAGAGGATGCTCTCAGAAGTAGCCATGAGGAAAATGTAGCCTTGGTAGCAATGAACTGCAACAGCCCAATTCCAGCAGAATCAGGAGGTGACAGTAATTAAAAGTGAAATCTTAGTCATAATAATGAGCACGAGAGAGCAAATGGCTGATTATTAACTAGATCCAAACCATTAGAATGGTTGCATGGGTGAAAATCTGGGTTTGGGAGGCTTGATGGACTAAGACAGCTGATTAAAGGCAGACAAAGCAAAGATGAGAAGGAGAGGGGATGAGCTCTCTGATTCTGGACATAGCTCCAGCAATACTGTTACAGAGCAGGTAACACCCAGCAGGAGACTGGAGCTTGTAGCAAGGGACTAGAAGGTCTCTGAAAGCCAGGACTCAGTTGTTTGAGAAGCAAATCTAGCAAAGCCTCATTGTTTGTGGCTCTGCCTTTCAAAGCAGTGGCCAGAGGAGGACTCTCTGGTGCCCAATGAAGGCTGAAGCAGCACAGGCACCTTCCTTTCTGTGGGTGCAGGCAGCAGGATCTTTATTGTGTCCAGCTGCCTATTTTAAGAACTTCTCAAACCTGATGCTCTCAGGAGTGTCTCCTCTAGCCAGTAGATTGATGAGAAGTCACCAAAAAACCCACACCTTGATTAGAAAGGGTTAGTTACTTTAGGAACCTGCGATTAAAAAGAATAGGAAGGGACAAACAGAGATATAAGATGATGGTGATGGAAGAAACCCTGAGGAGCAAGCAAGCAGAGACAGCAGGTAAGGAGGCAATCAAGAAGAGGAGAAGAGTAACAGAATGAGTGGGACTGGGGCTGGCAAAGGGGTCACGCTTGCCCCAGTGATGCCTGTGCAGGCACAGCAGTTCAGGAGCACCAGTATGGGGTGGATGGTGTTGCAGGACCAGTAGGTAGACAAGCAGGATTCACTATCTCCATGATGAACACCAAGGATTTTGCTCCTCTGAGGCTAGAGCTCTCTCCTGCTTGCTGCAAGGTGCAGCGGGAGGCTCGATGTTTGTCTTCCCATCTCAGTGTTCTTCTCCCTCTTCCCTCAGCTCTCCTCAGCCCTGCTCTTCGACGCCGTGTACGCCGTGGTGACCGCCGTGCAGGAGCTGAACCGCAGCCAGGAGATCGGGGTGAAGCCCCTGTCCTGTGGCTCTGCCCAGATCTGGCAGCACGGCACCAGCCTCATGAACTACCTGAGAATGGTGAGGAGGGACTGAAGTGTGGTGGGGTGTGAGGAGCTCGGGCTCATCGCTGCCAGAAGCAAATATTGTGTGTGTACATGCTGGTGCTGGCACAGTTCTCCTCCACAGTGTCGGTCTGTTTGAAGGTAGCACTGGGAATGAAAAGAGAGGAGATCTGAGGGCTGGTTTGTCACTGGCCTTGGAACAACATGAAACTCAGTTTTTCAGGCTTTGCTGCAGACAAAAAAAAATAAAATATGGAATTCAATGATTTTTTTTTTAAGTAGGAGTGTTTGCAAGTTATTGGAGCTGTGTTTTGAGTGAATTTGAGTTGATACAGGGTCATGCAGTGCAATTGCTTAGAGCTCAGTGGCAAGATGTGAAGGGGTTGGAGCTCCTTTGAACCCAGAAGTGTGGTTGCTGGAACTGATCAAGCCCAGTTCTGGCAAGAGAGCAGGTCTTGAAATTCCAGCCTTGTGAAATAGTTGGAGCTTCTCAGGGTGATTGATGAGAACTGAGCTTGCCCGTGCAGGAGGAGGATGTTTTCTGAGTGTGGTTGGGGTGCAACTGGAGTGTCTTGAGACTTTTTGTTCCCCTGAAGGAAGGCTCAGCTGAACTTGAACCTTCTACTGCTTTAATCCATGCATGTGAATCCTGCTTTAAATCTCACCCTTAGCCAGAGACAACAAAATCCCTCAGCTTCCCCTGGCTCAGCTGCTAGGCTTGCCCTTGCTACTGAAGAGGTGCTCCAGCAGCAAGTGAGCTGTGGTTAATCTGCTCAGTGAGGCCAGACACTCATCCTGGCTCCTTTGCAACACACTCTTGGGTCAAACACCAGCCTGATGCTGTGGAACAGCCTGTCATGGTTTGTGGAGGAACCCCCAGCTGGTGAAGAGCTGGGATGGAGGGAGGTGGCCAAGGGCTGATGCCCCTGCTCCCTCCACATCTCTCTGCTCCCCCAGCCAGCCTCCAAAAGCAATTATAGTTGAGCCCCAAGGATTGCTTTGCTGTAGCTGCTGGGAGGGTGGGTGGCTGATGCATGGGCTGGGGGGTGGGTCACCTCGGTGGGCGCTGTAACTCATTCTCTCTTGGACAGGTAGAATTGGAAGGTCTCACCGGCCACATCGAATTCAACAGCAAAGGCCAACGGTCCAACTACGCCCTGAAAATCCTGCAGCACACGCGGGGAGGCTTCAGGCAGGTGAGAGCTGCTGGTGCTTGTGTGGAGACACAAGGATGGGGAAAAATGGGAGAATTTCCCATCAAATGGGCAAAAAGGGTACTATGAACCTTTCCAAACAATGACAGTCCCACATCAGGAGCTCCCCTCTGTCTGTCCCCATGTGGAAGTGCAACACAACTTACTTAAACTTATATAAACTCTTGGTTTATGGTGTGTGCTCCTCTGCAAGGGGTTTGCTCAGGTTCCTCTTTGCTTTTTATCTCGATGGTTGTAGTTTCCTTGCAGTGTTGCTTCTTTTTCTGCTAGTCTTTCTGTCCAAGGGACATTTTCTGGCTTCAGCTGAGGTTAGGGATAATTGTTTGAGGCTATAGATATCAAACTGGTGAGATTATGAGACACAAGCCCAAGGAATTAGGGTTTCACTACTAAATCCAAACCTCATTCAGGGGAAAAAAGAATAGAAGTCCCAGAAAAAAGGGTTTTGTCTGTCTTATTTCCCTGCTGACAGCTCCACACCTGCCCTTTTCTCAGTGATTGCCACATCTCCTAGACTCTACTAGCAGAGAACAAAAGCTATTGTGTCTTACCCCACACTGACAGAGCATTTTGGCACTAGGAAATCTCTCCTAGTCTGGCAGCAGTGAATTTCAGCCCTGGCAAGGATGTTGCCTGCCAGTTCTTACCTGTCGAGTGACAGCTCAGCTCTGAATGCTGCCCTGAGCTGAGTGAGCAGGGGATCAGGCTGGCATTTCCCCCACAGAAAGATCTTTCATAGCACCAGTGCCCTTTTAATCCTTCCCCGAACCCATCATACTCTGAGTAAAAGTGACAGGTTCGAGCCCATCTGCATTAATAGGAGCATGCATTCAGCTGGAGCAGAGGCAGCAGATGCTGTAAACCTCAGTGTGACAGCTACAGTTTTGCTGTGTTTAAATGTGGCAGGGAGTTCACATTAAATGCACAGGTCCTCTCCTCCCAGAGCTCCACAGGGAGCTCTGGCTGCAGCCTGAGACAAAAGCCTTGGCTCTTCTGCACAAACCCCATCTGACAGGAGAAAACCTTTTTTGACCTGTCGCAAGAGTTTGGTAAATAAGCAGCTCCACGTTTCAGAGGTAGCCAGGAAAGCTGTGCTGGGACTAAGCTGCCTGAATTCCCCATCAGAGTGCAGTGGTGATAAATCACTCCCAGTCACAATAACAAGCTGCTGGAAGGATGGGACAGTCTCTTGGTGTGTGCAGCTCCCTGCTGAGAGCCCGGGTGGCTCCAAGCCCTCTTCTGTCAGAAACTCACCAGGGAGGACTTAGTCTTCACAAAACTGCTCTGTATGCTTGCAGCAGCCCTTCCACCCTCTGCTCTCCCCTTCTCGGGGGTCTTGCCTGGCTGATAGCAATGCCCAGAGGGGTGTGATGGCCCCTCACAGGCTGCAGGAGTTTGTCATGATGTGCTGGACTTGGAAGAGCATCCCCAAACAGAGCTGTGACCAGGCAGGATCCTGCCCACCCCTCTGGGTCTCTGCAGAGGGGATCCAAAGGCCACTCTACTGTACCATTGATGCTTATTTTCTCCTCCCCGGCACAGCTTCTCATTATAAAAGCAGCTAAATAAATAATTAGGAGTCATTTAATTAAACGCGCTGTGAGGGGACAAGGTAAGGGAACAGACATTGGCTTCCTGGAGCCAATCTTGTTCCCAAGGGTTATATTAACTGATTTTCTTAGGCTCTTGTTTGAAACGCTTCTATTCCCTCCTTAGTTTTAATCAAGCTCTTGCTCTCTGCACATTTCTCTTTCTCTCTTTCCTGTTCTCTCTTTCTCTCTCCCCTTTTTTCTCCTTCCCTCTACGGAAGCCACAGGGACTTCCAGCTCATCAGCTTTGATAGAGTATTCACTGAATTTTGAAGCTGATCCAGCCAGCAAACAAATTAGAGACACTTAGATTTCCTAACTTGCTGTTGCTTTTGGGCAAGGAGAGACGGGGCTTTTTGACATCCAATTTTTAATACATTTATGTAACACACCAAACGTGTCTTTTCCTGATTTAGCTTAACTAGTGGAAATTTTTCCTGAGCCATCTGAGAGCTGCTCTCTGTTCACAGGCTGCACGATACAGCACGGGCTCATTAATGTGCTGGTGATCCATAGATCTGACAAGGGCTGAGTTTATAAATGTCAGCTTTTTGTGTTTTCCTTTTCTTTAACCCTTTAACAACCGTTTCAACACACCCCTCCTCTTCCAGGGATTTGCAGTAAACCAAGAGCTAAGGGTTGGGCAGCTTAATGGGAGAGGGGAATGAAGAAGGGCTCCAGGGAAGGCAAGAGTGCAGAGGAGAGGCTGGAGAAGCTGCTCTGGGGGCTGGAGCCCTATCATGGTCACCGGCCCCCACCATGGTCACGTTGTCCCCAGCTCTGCCCCTGACCCTTTGCCCAGTCCTAGGTGCAGCTGATTAATTGCTGCTTAGCTAAAGGGTTTCTCAGTGTCCTGAGAGGGAGCAGGGGAAGTGCTGGGGGTGTCTAATTGGTATGTTGATGAGCTACAGATGAATTACCAGCCAATAGCTCTGAGACCCTCTGCAATCCCTACCCCATCAAACCTTTTTAGCTTGGAAGCAGATAATCAATCTCGATGGGACTTGTTCCTCCTCAGCTGTTACCCTCAGCAAGAGCTCAGGAACAGATCCTGCCAAGAGCTCAACGTCTTCTGCCCTCCAGGACCTGGGGAACTCGGTGCAGGCCACCATCAGGTCCTGCCTGGGCTATACCAGGTGTCAATCATGTCATCTGAAGGGATGTCTGGGGAGGAAGGGGATAGTGCTGCGTGGCCTCAGGGCTGGGTTGTGTGCATGTCTCATGACCGTACAGGTTTTAATAGTTGTCACTCCCTGTGTCCCATGATAATATCTGTGGGGAAGCTTTTGCCTGCTTGTCTTTCTGGCATCAGCCTCTTGTTAGATCTGTGCAGGGTTCTCTGAGGGCTTGGATTGTTTTATTCTCTCCCTTTTGGGCCAACGAAGGCATCATGTACCAAGTACCTGCTTAATTGTATCTCCTCCTGGCATGGTGTCTCTGTCATTGGTGCTCTCCAAACACAGACTTGATCAGAGATGATAACACGTTGCACTCCTTCCTTTTCCTGGGGACACAGAGCAAGGGGAGGTGACAAACACAAGCTGTAGGACAGTGCTTGCTAATCAGAGCCCAGAAGGTAGCCGGGGTTTGTTGCAGTGGAGGTCCCCTACCTGTTTTAAGACACTCAAATTTTCCTGCTCTGGCAGGGGGATTGGACTAGATGATCTTTTGAGGTCCTTTCCAATCCCTGACATTCTGTGATTCTGTGAAATTCAAGGCTGGCTTTACCTTAATTTTTAGCTGAGGAGCACCTGTGGTGCCTCTGGAGAGGTCTTGCTACGTGTTCTTCCCCTGCCATGAGCTGCCATTCAGGTCTGCAGGGCATTGAGTAGAAGACTTTGTTAAAATCATTAGTTTGAGTGGTGTTTTGTCACCTTGCACCACAAGGAGCTTGAAAGCCCAGTGAACGTGGCTGTGTCTGAATGGAGGAGCTGAAGGGTTGAAGGAGCAAGCCAAGAATGCCCCACAAGCATCATGCTGCTGGTGATTTTCTGCAGAGATGAGAAATCTTGGGGTGTCATCAATCCAGATAATGCCTTGGAGGGATTAGAGGGACCTCACCTGCCCGTGGGGAGGGGGCAGTGTCATGAGCAATGGCACTTTCTTGCTTAATCAAGGTTCTTTGGGCTGGTTTGCACCGAATCTGTGAGTTTGTTCCCTGCCTGGAACAAGGCAGATCTCCTGCCTCAAGTGCTTGCTGGTGTGGCAGCAGGATGGGCAGAGAGGGGCTGGCTCTGCTGGTGGAGGATTGAGCACCAGGAGGTGCAGGGGTGATGCTGCAGGGTTCTGCAGTGCAACCACACAGCCTGAGGACACGGAGGGAACTTTCTCCCTCCAGACCATGGGCTGTCACCTGTCACCAGATCATATCACCCCTCTCTCCAAGGTATCCAGCTCCAGCTTGCAACCAGGTGGTTGTGTTGCCCCTGGCTGCTCCTCTGAGGAAGGTATGCCATCGCTTCAGCTCCTCATTAGATCCTCCTCTTCTAATTGTCAGCTTGTTTATTTCTGGCTGGTTTACATCTATTTATTTTTGTGCCAACGCTATCATTTTAGCTTCAAAAGCTGTTCTACCTCTTTGCTACGGGCCTCCTCCACCTGGTGTATTTATACAGCCCAATCATCTCCACTACTAAAAAATCCCAAGCCCTAAAAACTCTTTGTGTCCTAGTCCAGAGCCTTAACAACAGGATCATCTTGTCCATGCCCGTGTAGAGCAGTTGATTGTTTCCTAATACATTTTGCAGCTTAATGTGTTTTCTGTTTTTCAGAGGCTCTTTATACATAGATAGAGGTAATTAAAATCACCTTGACATCCATCTTGCAGGAGAGGGGGAGCTCTGACCATCCCAGCATCCTCTGACACACCTCAGAAACAGCACGAGGAGGCAATTAGTGGCTTTATTGTGCTGGGAGGGGGACAGTGGTGAGCTGGGACAAGCCAGGCTGGGGTGGAAGCACCTCAGCACATGGGAGTGGTTGGCTTTGGTGTGGTGTTACAAGCAAGGTCGAACCCACTGTGCTGCCAGAGGAAGCAGTCAATTAGTCTCAGTGTGCCAGCAGGGGAGGGACGTGTTTGAGAACAGTGAGGGCTGTTAAAATTAAAGTTAATCTGTCACTAATCTCGGGTTGTGAAATCAGGAAAGAGAAAAAAAACCAAAATGAGGCAATGTTTATGGCTGAGGCAATTGCTGCAGAGGGTCTGCTCAGCAATCCCAGGGAGAGGCCAGCACCTTTGTGCAGAGCTGGGGAATGCAGTGGGGTAAATCCATCCCATCACACCAGTGCAGACCTTGCACAGGCCAATTAAAGCTGTGATTCAAGGACTCCCTGTCCTGGGCATCTCCCAGTTTGGGACTGTTCTTCCCAGAGATGACTCCTGCACTACAGTGTCCCTAGACTAGAGATGGGGAGACTGGACTTGGGTCTCCTTGCAGATGGCCACTTTTATAATGGCTTGTCTTGGGCTGAATTTGCACCAACAGCCAGGAGAATCATAGAATGGTTTG
>VYZX01013297.1:5373-64254 GCA_013401335.1 Brachypteracias leptosomus | reverse complement strand
GTTAAGGGGAATCAATCAGAACATTTTGCTCCCAAACTGTTACAAAAAGCTCTGCAGAATTACTTAGTAAACTAAGTACAACACTCAAAATACCTAACAATGTAAAAAACACAGATATATCTTAATGTTATATAGTATTTTAGCAAAGGTTCTAGCCTCCAAACCTAATTTTTCTGTGAAGCAATGACTGTATTTATATTTTGGCATGATCAGAAGCTTGCCAAATGCTTCAGTGACTTCATACTCTTCAAATTCCCATTTAGTGGCTGAGGAAGAAGCTGTAATAGCAGTTGGGAGGAACTACAGTTTCGTTTCCTAATAATCTTGGCAACACTGAGATTCTTTAAAGCCTTAAGCACAGAGGGTTCTGCTTTTCGATGGAACCAGTCTGACTAGCCCACCTCTCTGCAAAGCCCAAGAGAGTGACAGCTTGAAACCTTTGGCACTACTGCCACCTGTAGAGTGGAAAGGAGATGCATTCACAATCCAATCCTTCTAAAACTCAGAAGATAAGGATATGAAATTTATCTCAACAGCAACAAAAGTTTCATTTTAGAAGACTTTTGTCCTGGTTTGAGCTAGAATAGAACTAATTCTGTTCAGTGATTTTACTTCTCAGCTCAGTCTCTTCTCAGTAACTGCACTTGCTGAAGTTAAGGGCAGAGTTGAGCAGTGTCACTTCTAGCAGAGACAACGCTCCATGTTTAGAGTTCCTGCCAAGGGTTGGTGTGTGCAGAAAGGTTCTTGCTTGTACTTGCTCCTGTGCAGACCAAGGTCACTGCTCAATCTTGTGTGACATGTTGGGGGTGCAGAAAGCAAAAGGTGGCACCTGTGGGGAGGAGCGGCCAGGACAGGGGACCCTAAACTGACCAATCAGGGATTCCATCCCATATACATCATATTCAGTATAAAGCTGAGGGACCATGAGGGTCAAGCCTCTTCTTCAATGGCCAGTGTCTGAGAAGGACTCTGCTTTGCCTTCGATCCTGATCTATGTGCTCCTGAACCTGGCTTCCATCTGCTCCTGAGTCCAGTCTGGGACTTCCCCAGTGCCTGCTCCACAGCATCAGAGTAACAGTGATGTAACTGTCATCAGGGGGGTCGGATTCAATAGTGGTTCTGTATACATTCCATTTTATTATTATTCTCATTAAAGCCATTTGAGTTTTCTTTTCCTGTCTCTCTCCCTTATTCCCTTTCTCTTCCCGCTGGAGAAAGGAGAGGGGTTAACAGAGAGCACCTGTCACTTGTCTAGTGGCTGGCCCAGCCCTAACCCTTGACAACTTCTGATTAACGTGTTAATCTAACAAGTAGAACATTTCCACATTTAGTTTCAGGAGAGGAGAGAAGTGTTTAACATAACAAATAAGTTATTATCGTTTCATATTTTGATTGATAACTAGGTTTTTTTAATTGTTCTTAAGATACTCAGGATTTTTGCATTTACCATTTATGGGACTCGCTAAATATAAATTATTCTACTTACTTTTGCAGTAGTTCATCATAAAACTCCTTCTCCTTTAAAGGAAAATTTAAATCTTTGTGGCTCGCTAAAAGTGGAAAAGATTTGTTCCTGTAAATTACTCCCTACAACCCACACAACACATTTTGGGGCACCACTGATGTGCTAAATGACTGGAAACGTACTGAAAGATTCAGTAGCTATTTCAGCAAAGGGAACACATCAAATAACTTTGGGTCTGAGCATCAGCTCTAACCACGTATTTGGGATTAAAGAAAGTGGATGGTTACTCACCTGTGGCTAAAGTGTTTCAGGAGAGACTCTGACCACTCAGACCAACAGCACTGGCCAACTCCCTTGGCATTTTAAACACATACTCTCGACATTATGGTCAGCCAATAAAGAATAACATGTGCTTGGAACTCCATAAAATACTCACCATACCTGAATGAGAAAAATGTATCTACAAAAAAATAAACCAACCATCCATTGGTAACTGGGCACAATCACTCTCAGTAGCAAAAGACACCAACTTAAAGACTTACTCAGGTAAGTAAAGCTCAAAATCTCAAGTAAAACTCAAAATGAGATTAATTTCTTCTGATCACACAAGGGAAACTGTCTGAACTGCCAGCTTTCTTGAGGCAGTACATAAACATGGTTCACTTGTTTCCTTTCACAGGGCATTTGATCTGGCCTCTGCCTAAAGAGAGGGGAAGGGATGATCTACCCATTTCTATGCCTGCAAACTGACATGGGTAGAATTATAGAATGTTTTGCATTGGAAGGGACCTTAAAGATCATCAGTTCCAACCCCCCTGCCATGGCAGGGCCACCTCCCACTAGCCCAGGTTGCTTAAAGCCTCATTCAACACGGTCTTGAACACATCCAGTGATGCGGCAACAACAACCCTGGGCAACCTGTTCCAGTGTCTCACCGCCCTCACAGCTAAATCCACCCTCTTTGAGTTTAAAACCATTGCCCTTTTTCCTGTCACTACACTCCCTGATAAACAGTTCCCTCCCTATCCTTCCTGTAGGCCCCCTTTAAGTACTGGAAGGCTGCTATAAGGTCTCCCTGTAATCACAGCAGATCAGTGTTAAAGCATAGTCATTTTGAGCGCACAATCACAAGCATCTGAAGTCTCCTCAGTCTTCCAACCTATGGAGCTATTCTTTAAGAGCCATTTTAATTGGAAAACTGGTATTTTTGCCCAGCCCAGTGTAACCTGTGGAATTGCTTTATCTCTGTGCCAGTTTATAAGTATGCAAGTATATGAAAATCATCCTCCTCTTGTCCAAAATACATTTTTAAGGGATTATTTTTTCCCACTTCAAATTCTAGAGCACTTTTCATCTGCTATCAGAGAGCAAAGTGGCTCAGAGACAGCAGAAGACAGCTGTTTTCATTCCTGAAGCATTCAAGCTGGAGGTGAAGCAGCCTTCAGTTGGTATGAGCAATAGTTAACATAAGGAACCTATGATGAGCCCAAATAAAAGGGTACAGCAGCTACTCCTCCCTAAACCAGACCAAATGAGAAAACACAAAGTAGAAAAGCCACCACTGAAGCAAGCAAAGGTGTTGCCAACCTGAAACTCTAAGAGTATGAGGACAGAGAACTGGTGAGCACCAGGACCAAAGCAAAGCCAAGTTTACCCCTGAAGAATAACCACCTCCAGCTCCCCAGGTCTCCCCTGCTTGGCAAAGAACTGGCAAGAAGTCATTAGGGAGTGCAGATCACAGCCTAGTTCTTCATGTGCGATTTCCAGTAAAACCTGTTTGCTAAACCAAAGCCTGTCTGTCTCACCCCTTGTTTAGCTGGGCACTACCCACAATTAGCAACAGGGACATGATGCCTTTACTGCTGTATGGCTGATAAATAGATTTGCAGTCCTGACCATTGGAGAAATCACGTGTGAGGAAGGCGACTGGCTCCCTGCCTGGCTGAGCAAGGAGCAGCTTGCTCACACAAAACCCCTTAGACAGGACACAGTCCTCTTATTGTCTGTAACCACTTGAGCTTTCTGTGACAAAAATCAGGCAAGAAAGACAAGACTCAACCACAAGTCCAGACTGATGTGCACCTTCCTGCTCCACATACCTGTGAATCACTCAGACTGAAGCAATTCATGTTACAGGAAAAATCATCACTTCTCTTATTACACAGCAATCATGAAACTATCATAGCAGCCAGCAGTGCTTTTCTCAACACAACCAGCTCTCAAAACTGCTTAAAAATGGGTGCAGAAGCATCATTTTCACTCGTGTTCTGCATTTCCTCAGTTCAAACACATCAATAGACATCTCAGTCTACACAGAGGAAGTTGGTGCTCCTGCTTTCTCACCACCACCACTCTTCTTGATGTGAGCACACTAAGATCAGAGCAATGAGTATAATTATTTTGCATTTCAACTGTTGCTTGAGCCCTCCGCTGCTTAAGCAAATTTGGGAGACTAACAGAAAAAAATTTACAACAGACTTTACATATTTATAAACTCCCAATTAAAATAATGTCAATTTGAGTCTAAATGTTGCTAAATTAATCTTATGCAGCAGAACTTTTCTGAGTACAGCTGTGGGTACTTAAGAAAAAATTATTTACTAAGCTACAGTCAATCTACTACACAAGAGGATACTACAACACCTGACCCCTTTAGACCTACTGTAACAGAGCAATCTTCCTCAAACACATATGGTGCCCATGCCAATATAGATTAAAAACAATATTTTACTTAGCAAACTATTATTTCACTTTAAAACCAATACTTTACTTAGCAAACTATTACTTCACATATAGGTGCACGTATTTCATCATATGGATGGGAATAAATACATTTCTCTCAAGTAGGATAGAAAACTGGACAAAATTAATATGTAACCCTACATAAGTTAAATCAGGGTCACACAAGTGCCTTAAAAGGCAGAGAGTCGAGTTTGTATTTAGCAAGTTTAAGAGCCCTTCTCTGTTGATAACATCACTAAGGTTTTCATTGCACCTGAAAAAAAGAGTTATCTACTTGTATATTTTTCAGATCCTCACGGTTCAAGGGTAAAATTGTTTTGCTGTTCTGTGTAAGGTTTCTCCTCCTGGTCTCACTCTTCACACTAAGCAGAACAGGTTTGCATAGCAGCATTTACAGAATTTCTGGAGCACTTGCAGAGAGATTTTGGGTTCCAAAAGGCAAAAAAAGTTACTACACAGATACTCTGTATTAAGACCTACACAAAAACTCAAAAGAATTAAGTTCACAAAGGGTTTTTCTGGGGTTTGTTGTTGTTTTCTGTGGGGCTTGAGGGCTTTTTTTGGATGAGGTTTTGGTTTGTTGTTTGTTTTGTTTTTTTTAAGGAAGGAGGTTGGGCAGAGGCGACAAGGTTGGAGCATCACACCAGCCATGCATGAAGGTGACACTTTCAAATTCCTATTTTCTGTCACAAGTAGTATTAGTAGTAATGTACAAAGTACATTCTTTAAATATATAGGTTGCACATGTCAAGAATGGCACTGCTCCTGAGACTTTAAATTTAAACTTTATAGCTAATGCTGTATCTGTGACCACTAATTGTCACTTAAAGTTACTTTTCAGTCTCATCCAATTGAAGTAGCTACCACAGCAAATCAGGTCTTACATTTACCTCTGCTAATTGAGAATTTTCAGAAATAGGAACTATTTGGTTACTTTGGAACAGAAGTTGTTCATTGATGAAATATATGGCAAAGTCTGGAACCTGATATGCAAATAAAGTTCACTGAGTTATTATTTATAAATTCTTTCAAGGAGTACGTAAAATATTTTGTTAGAGATGCAGATTTAAGCAAAATTAGAGGGCATGCATGCAGGCAGGTGAGAGAGATGGTACCACACCATCACTCCTGCCTAGAGGAGTAAAAGGGGAGTAGTGGTGTAATTTCCTTAAGAAATACACTACTCAGAGGTATGTGGGGCAAAACAAAGGAAATGGTTAACTACAACTTGCCTGAAGTATGAATTATCCTTCTCCTCACTTACAATCCAAAACCAGAACTAACTATATAAGAAAAGGAAGTATCAGCCTTAATCATGCATTCTCCTTCAGAAGGAAGGAAACACATCACATTTGAGTTGGTAAGAACCCAAGGTTATACGTAGGGTAAGTTTATCACCAGCTCTTCCCCTTCATCCAGGACAAAATTCACTATTTCCAACTTAAACAAAAAGATGATCTTTAAGAGCTTGCTACTGGAAGAAAACAATTAAGATAAGTGCCCTAAATCAGGGTGAAATAAGCACTAGTTATCCTGTAACAGCACTGATTCTTCCAAGGACTCTCATACAGGAATCTATTTTGGCAGCACAACCTTCTTCCAAATTTGCTGGCTTCATCTTCATTATCAGAGTTAGTATCTGCAACATAACAACAAAAAGAAAATCATACCTGTAGCAACTCAAGGGTCATAGGAATATTCTTAAGCTCCTTCAATAAATCAAGAGCTCCAGCCTGCAAAAAAAAGAAAGAAGAAAAAAAAAGTCAATTTAGTAGCAATTAGGTACTTTAAATATTACATCAACAACATGCCTTCAAGGTCCCAGATGGGATTCAAACCATCAGTTCCAAATTTATCCCACTCTGGGAATGTTCTGCTTCACAAACTGTAAGCATTAACAGGCTGTAACTCAGAAATCAAAGTATTCACTCAAAGACTAGAGAAGTTATAGCCCATGTAATTCGAATGCCAGTTAAAGCATTCTGTCAATTGCTACTTAACCAAGACACATCCTCAGGAAAACAGCCTCAAGGGTACTTCACAGCATCAGAAAGAAGCCAGACAACAACAGCAGCTTCCAGTTCAGAGCAACCTCACCTGTTTTAGCACAAGAACTTGGAGTTGAGAAGCTCTGCACAGTTTCTCAACAACACAAATTTACAAATGCACATAGAGTCATATGTATAAAACATATATAGCCAACATTCTTAACCATCTTTGCAGTGAAGTGGTAAAGCCAGAAAAGTTCATTAGTGTAATCTGAGTACAGCTTTTAAACCATTTTAATAGAGACAGCTATCATTTCCCTATAGAAAAGACAACTTTGTGAGTGTCTATCCACAAACGCCCAAATAAAACAAGCTCAGCACGACTTGCTTTCAAGTCTTACTTTCAGCTACTAAATCAAATATTAATTCAATGAAACACACAGATTAGGCTGCACAGATGAGTGCAGACAACACTATTCAGCCTATACCAGGCCAACCAAGCATCAACAAGTTCCAAACCTGAAGTCAGAGCCCATCCTAATGTGCTCTAACACCTAAGCTAAGGCACTTTTTATTCAGCTGTCTTTGGCTTTTTCTTTTTCCCTTTTCCCCTGCTAAGACGTTAAGGAAAGACACAAACTCGTACTGTGTAAGCAGCAACTTTCTAGATAGAGGAGTTCATTTCAGAGGTTGTCCTGTTAGCATTAATAAACTATACACAGCTACTAGAGCCCTGCACCAGCCACTTCTGACTGTGCACACTGAGACCACAGCAGCCTCCTAAAGGTTGAGATGATTTTGCTGTTATTCAAGTGCATGTGGTTCCAAACCCCTAAGCTATGAACAGCAAGAAGGCAACTGCCTTCACATGTACGGGGCCACCCTACTCAGGATAAACTTTCTCACCTTTTTTCTTTTAATTCATGAGGTTTGGAAATAAACCCCACAAAATTTCCATCTTGCAGATCTCTGGAATTTGATTCCTTTCCTTACTTCTCTCTCTCAACTCATCATATGTTGTTTACTTCAACATGCATTTTGTTTGCTTTTCTTTTTAAATTCTCTCTAACTTCTACCATGACACCTGCTGCAAAGAAACTCTGGTAACCTCCTGCTGCATCTGCAGGTCTTACCATTTAACCACTAATGGTAGCACATGAAATCACCAAGAGGCTGAGAATGGTTAAAGTGAAACTTCTGTGTCACATCCAGCTTTGGAGGCTTTCAAATCTCTGCTACAACCTCTGGGTTGTTTTTCTTTAACACATCTGACAAAACTGCCTCTCAAAAACCAAACATTTTACTATATCCCACCTTACACAAACCCAATTTACTCACAAAATTAAAGTTTTGCTATTTTGCCACCACAGCAAGAAGTCTTAGTAACTTTTATTCACGACATAAAAAACTTCTCCAATTTTAACCACAGAATTTTAGCAGCACTGATGCAAGACTGGGAAGTGTCAGGCTGTTTTCAGGTGCTAAATTGAGTTAGAAGATTAAACCACTTCTTTCTTTAAATGGCCATAAGTGTGGTTGCTTCTGTGCAAACACAGATGCAAGTAAAGCAAGTGAATTATCCTCACTGCTACCAAAAAAAATCAAACTCAAGAAAATTCTCTTAGCCAAAATGAATGACACAAGTCAAAGTGTCATCTTCAAAAACATAAATCAGTAACACTTCACCTCCAGACCAATTCAGTTCTTAGCAAACTACACAGTAGGTGATTTCAAACTAAACACAGATTGCAAACCAAGCACAGCAATACCACTGTGATGCAAAGCAGCAGCACCCTCCTCACCTTAGGAACAGCCTAGACAAGATTTCTTTGCCTCTGTAAAATCCCTTTCCAATCCTAAGTGTCAAAACGACTTTATTATTCCCAGTCTAAACATCTTTCCAAACTGGTAGCTTGAAACACAGGTTAACAAATCATGCTACAAGTTAAAAACCCAGGTATTCTCTATTCAGATGTTATGTACATTTCATGCTGCTTTCTGTACCAGATTCCCCAATTTTCTATTGCACTAATGCTTTCTAAGCCTTCACTCTTCTCTAATCAATTATATTAAGTGTACCAAGAACTAGATGCTTAAAAAATAAATTTAAATGGGAGTTAAACTCACAGCAACTAAAGTTTTTCACAACTTCTTTTCTTAGCATGAAGTCAAATGCCCCCTTTTCCTGAAAACCAGAGTGGAAGTTGCACAGCAAAATTTGTAATTCCTATTTTAGACAGATTTCTCTGTCTAAAAAAAGCCAACTATTAAGGACATTAGTATAAAACTTCTTTTAAAGGCATTTCTATGATTTTATAGAAAAGGAAAGGCAATGCACCATTCCACTGGGCTGGCTGGCTTCCAGTTTACCTCATTACTTGAAATAACAAAAGCCAATTTTATATAGAAATCTCGACCTCTCAGTCGATCAGATCACAACATCAGAATGATGTTCTATATTCACATTTTGAAGATATGCTTCAGAAGATATAAAATGGAGCATGTTTCTGAAGACAGCAGAGCTAACCAGTCAGAACTCTGTTCTATTTAAGGGAGTAAACATTTAACAACATGGAAAATGTTACATTTTCTTCTCTAAACTTACTGAACTATCCTTGATTATTTTTAAGCCATGGGTGCAACCTTATTTTTCATACCTATTCATTAGAACAGCCTAATGAAAAGAAAATGTACTTATGTACAACAAAAGCCCCAAGGCACTACCTGTGTTTTAATCCAATCACAGTTCTTCTGAAGGACTAACATCTATTTCAAACATGCAAGCAATATTTGAAGTACCAGCAGAAATATGGATCTCACAGTGCATTAAATACAACTCTGCACTATTGTTTCGTCCTTCAGAATAAAAGAGAGGCAAGTATCACTTCACTAAAATAGTTTTGGATTCTGCACAGCTACAATTAAATCTTAGTCAACGCAAATCTCCAGGAGCCTGACTCCCTGACTCAGGAAGGGTGTCTGCACAAGCTGCCTTTTCAACTTGTCCAAAGAAACTCCAAAGAACACCTTGTGACAAGCCACAGAGTCACCTCCTGTACCAGAGATGAAGCATCTCTTGCCATATGAGTCTTGACAACCTCAGAGTAAAAAGGCATCAAAGCTTTTTTTCTTTCTTCTCCTTTTATTAATGGGTTTCATCAAATCATTCCTAAAGACATGCACCAAATACCTGTTCTCCTTGAGTGAAAAACAGGGAAAGGAATACAAGAGCTTGTCAGGAGCATCATTATCCTGTGAGTACTTATGTAAGAATGCATTTCTCAATTCAGTTTCATGTTTGTAAGGCAATGAAATACCTCTTCATAAAAATTATCTTGAAATGCTCACTCCAGCATAACTGTTAGCTGCAAGGCAGGAAATCATATTGTGCAGCTGAAGGAGAAACACCTTATAAATGACAAAGACAAATGAAAAACACAGAGACAGCTCCTGGGTTAAATACTGAGGTACTTCCTCTCCTAACACACCACGAAGGGGTTTATCATGGTGCACACATGTGCTTGGGATCAACTGTCAGATCTCCACTCCCAGACACAGAGGCAGCTCAAGCCCTTCAGCCTTCAGAAGGTTTTTGAGACATCATCCAACTAACACCAGAGCCACCTGTGTGTGGTAACGAGCTGGAACCAACGAGCTCTGTGCCAACCAAGCACAGAAGCACAACTGCTGGTGGTGCTGCTCCGGGGACAGGGGTGAAGATGAAGACTCCAGCCCAGGCAGTCACTGCTGATCCCAACAAAGCCACTGCCCTGCTCCCCAGAGCTCTGAAGTTAATTAGGTTACACACACCACAGCATGAAAACACGTCCCCAGCTGCTACCAGGAATTACACCCAAGCTCCTAAGCCTCCCAGATGTCACAGAAATAACACCGTGGTCACCAGGAGCACCTCTGTTATTGCTGCAGTGCTGCTCCCCTGCATCAACAGTTGGTCCCATATTACCTGGGAGTTGCCTCTTTCTTGCTATTGTCAGAAGTCTTCCAAATAAAACTGCACTTTATAATCCTCATTACCACAACATTTAACCATTTCAGTCAGTACCTTTTCACCCTTTCACAGCTGGCACCTTCTCGACCTTCCCACACCTCACAGGAAAGAGCCACTACTTTAATTCTAGAGTCAGGAAAGTGAGGCACTGAATTCTTTTGTGCTGAAAAACACGGGGAATAGAAATAAAAAGAAAGCGGGAGGGGACAAAACAGGAAAAACTAATCAAAGGAATAAATATTGGTTGTAAAAAATTCTTTCCACTAGTCAAGACTTCTGTCTCCACACTGTATCATTTGAGGGGTCAATGTATCAGAGCTAAATGACACAATGTTATGGAACATCAAAGGTTTTAAAACAGAGTAAAGCATGAACTGTCCGGACTTAAAAGGAATTCGGATTCTGAATGAAATTTCATTGGTCTAATGCGATCAATATTTCTATAAATATTCAAATCTTACTAAAAAATGTTATTTATAATTTCCATTATCTTAAAAAAGACTTCTACAAACTGAAATTCCACACTGCTCAGCTCTGAACTATCACTAATATTGAGCATTGAAAGCACTAACATAACATATAGAAAAAACCCTTATCTATTCAAACAGCAGCTTGCAGGAAGAGCAGCAATCACAAATTATAAGAGAATAACAACGTGCTCACCTGATACAGAAGTAGCAAACAGAGCAAAGTAGCAGACAGAGTTTACAACTAGTTGTGTAACCATAATGAGGTATTAGGCTCTTGCTGCACACTCTGGTCTTACTTATTATAATGTTTTCATAGGGATAGTATAAATGTTTTCTGTTAACCAAGTAAGTTCTGTATCAACACTTGAACTGCTAACTGAATTCTATCTAACTATATTCTAAATCTATTCTGAGACAGAAGTTATGCTCTGAATTATTAAACACAGTTAAAGTGATACCCAGGCTTTGCTTGAGATTAGAAAAAGAGTCACTGACATCTCCCACTCACTTCAGAAGTTCACCTGCACAACTCCAGCCACCCTGCCGAAGCAGGATTAAAGTTCTCCATTCATATTTTAGGTTGCACACCCACATGAATCTCCAGCTTTCACGCTAGAAGCAAAACCAACCCATCTAAAGGGGAGCACGCCTGCAGATGTTCTCCTCCAGCTGCCCGCTCTACTTCACACCCCACCCTCGAACGGGGCCAATATCGCGATTTTAATGAATGGGAAGCGGAGGGAAACGTCGCTTGGAGCCGGGTTCGGTCGGTGCCCGGTCACGAACCTCCTCCCGGCCGAAGGCGCCGGGCTCGACGCCGCGCTGGAGCCGGGGAAAGCCGCGCTCCACCCGCCGGCGGCCGGGAACGATCCCCCGGGGAAAAGGAGGAGGAGAAGGAGGAGGAGAAAGAGGAGGAGGAGGACGGGGCTGACGGGGCCAGCGACCCCCGCAGCGAGCGGGCCGCGCCGCTCCACGTCCTCCCCCGGCGGGGCGGGGGAAGCCGTCAAGGCCGCCGGGCAGCGGGGGAGAGACGGAGGCGGGTGAAGAGCCCCCGTCCGGGCCGCAGGCCCGCTGGAAGGAGGGAGCGCGGAGCCGGCGCCGCTCCCGCCCCGTCCCGCCCCAGCTCACCGCGTTCTTCTTCTGCACCATCCTGTCCATCTTCTTGGCGATGCGGATGATCTCGTCCTCCGTGGTCATGGCTGCGGCGGCCCGAGCCGGGCGGGGGGGGAGCGTCCGCGACGCGCGGGGGCCGAAGGCGGCGGAGCGAAGCTGCTCCCTCCCCTCGGGGCGCAGGAGGCGGCCGGGGCCGAGCTGTGCGGGCAGGAGCGGGGCCAGGCCGCAGCGCAGCGCCCCGACCCAGCAAGCACAGCGGCGGCGCCAGGCGCAGCGCGTCGAGCGCCGACCGCGAGAGCCAGGCCGCGCTGCCGCTTGCCGAGAGCGGGCGGGAGGATGCTGCAGGGCGAGGCTCGTCCTCCCCGCCCTAAAAAAGGCCCAAGAGGAAGACGGGGAAAGGCTCCGAGCTCCCCAGCTCGCCACAAGACGTAGCAGCGGTAACACAATTCCTGCCCTCAAAGCTGAAGGCGCAGAGACCTAGAGATCAGTGCGGATGGGTGGGAAGTCCCCTTTTCCCTGGGAGGGAAAAGGCTTTTCCTGAAGTTTATCCCGAACGAGTTAGTTGTGTGTGAAAGAGGAGTGAGGAATCCAAACTGCGGTTTGAAAGCTCGGGATTGACAAGTTCAGAGGCATTAGAAGAGCTGGAGATAAATTTTAGCAGTGCTACAGTGCTTCCAACTCTAAACCTTCCATATGTTCCAGGTGGACACACCACATTTATAATATGTACTATCACTGAGATCTTGTCCATGAGCTGCAGCCTTGCTGCTGTGGTTTGTTGTTAAAAAAAACCAAAACAACCAACCAGCAACATTAAACCAATCTTGCTGTGCAATAAAGGCATTTACTTCAAGAAATCTGTAAGCTTATCCGAAGATCATCCCCTGTTATCTAGACATTAGGAGAAACTTCTACACCAAAAAGGTTACCAAAGACTGGAACAGGCTGCCCAGGAGAGTGGTTGAATCACCATCCTGGATGTATTTAAAAGCTGTCTAGAGGTGGTGCTCAAGGATATGGTGTAGGAGTGGACCTGGGAGAGACAGATAATGGTTGGACTTGATGATCTTAAAGGTCTTTTCCAACCATAGTGATTCTGGGATTCTGCTGAGATCCAGGAGAGTGCTTAGATGTGCTGCTCAAAGCTCTAAGCAGCCAACACCCAAGTTGTAAACCAAGGACCTTCACAGTCACTCCAAAATCTGCACATTTTGAAGAGGTGAGATCAACCTTTTCCTAGAAGCAACGCTCAAGGAAGTGATTACAGCAAGAACCTCCACTGCCCTGGGTGTCACCTGCTCTGCAGCAAGGCTGTCCTCATGTTTTGAAGCCATTTAGAGAGGTGCTCTTCAAGTACTTCTACAACGTGCCCGACGCACACACTGGTCGCAGCACCCGCCAACTGAAAGTCCTGCACGTGCACAGACACATTAGAAGCAATTAAAATTATCTGGGACCTAGGAAGGTTCTTCCACAGGTTAGATCTGGGCCGTGAACACAGAAGATCTGTCCGCAGCTTTTTTGTTTGTTCTGCCAAAGGGGGAGAAGAACCAAACCAACAAGACAACAAAGGAATGATCTTTGCAGGAAAAGGAATCGGCCACATCCTGGGCTGCATCAAGAGAAGCGTGGCCAGCAGGTCACCCTCTGCTCCACTCTGGTGAGACCACACCTGGAGCACTGCATCTGGTTCTGGAGCCCTCAGAACAAGAGGTATATAGGTCTGTTGGAGGGGGTTCAGAGGAGGGCCACAAAGGTGATCATGGGATGCAACATCTCTCCTACAAGCACAGGCTGAGAGCAGGTGTTGTTCAGCCTGGGGAAAGCTCCAGGGAGACCTCACTGCAGCCTTCCAGTATCTGAAGGGGCCCTACAAGAAAGCTGAGGAGGGACTTTTTACAAGGGCTTGGAGCAATAGAATGAGGGGTAATGGCTTTAAACTGAAGGAGGAGAGATTTAGATTAGATAAGGAAGAAGTTTTTCACTGAGGGTGGTGAGACACTGGCACGGGTTGCCCGGGGAGGTTGTAGATGCCCCAACACTGGATGTGTCCAAGACCAGGTTGGATGGGGCTTTAAGCAACCTGGTCTAGTGGGAGGTGTCCCTGCTATGACAGGTGGGTTGGAACTAGATGATCTTTAAGGTCCTTTCCAACCCAAACCATTCTGTGATTCTATGGAAGTCTCCCTTTACTACACGCACACCCCAATCCCTGAATTTCTTCAGCATCTCTTCCCAGCCAATCTCCAGTTCTCTCCAGAGTGCCCCACCCTACATCTATCACTAGCATTACAGTAAACCCAAAGAGCACATGTAACCCCTGACCTGAAAACTGCTTCTTTAGCAAACTCATTAAGTGCCAAACCTCATGTAACTTCAAAGGTTACCATGCAACACATCTGCAAGAAGCCTCTGAAGTGCCTGTCCTAGAGCAGATGAAAGCTCAACTTCTTCCAGGTGAGTATGGAAAAAGTTCTCAGCGTGTGCCCCAACACTGACTGAAATTTATTTGGCAGTGATAAAAACGGAAAGATTTTACATCTTCCCTACTACAGAAATTATTCCCACAGCTAAGATTTCTTCTCATAAATGAGAAAACTGAGTAAATGACATCTTAGATGTTTATATGAAATATAAATGGCTTATAACACAAAGAGTGAGCGTTCAGTATTTCTTTATAAAATTCAAGATACACAGGCCTTGTACATATGGCTTCATTAGCATCTCACACAGTTTGTCCTCAGTCATCCCCATCATCACAAGCAGCACCTCTACAGAAAAGGTGCCTCCTAATGATGGCAATGAAGTGCAGTGTGCTCCATCAGAGAGAACATGTTTTAATTAACCATTCCAATACCAGGTACAGTGCACAGAACTTTCACCAAGCTACTGTGTTGTCATTATATAGGAGAGGAAGAGGAGACCACATCATACAGCCCCCACTGCAGCACAGACCCCAGAACAGGTTTACCTCAAGAATGGCTGGAAGATTTGGCTTGTAACACATAATTCAACATGTTTATGAAAAGATGTTCCAACAAGAAGTCAGGCTTCTGACTGCACAGAACTGCAGTCAAAGTCAAGTACCACTTTGAAGTTAAAAAATGCATTAGGGAGTTAGATATGCATTGAAACAAACATCTGCAAGCCAGGTATTTTCATATCAATGGTTTCACGGGCTTGAGAGACATCATCCCCTTTTGGGGAAAGTCTAATGTTACAAAAAAACTTAATTATGGGACAGTTTCAAACTGTAGTTTATGGGGATAGGACATTGACATTTAGAACACCAACAGTCCGGCTTCTCCACTCTAACAGACTATTTTGAAAGCCCCCACATCAGACTGAGCTATTGTTCAGCCTAAAAATATGTGCAATTACAACAATAATCCCAGCATTAAATCACTTCAGGTAGTGAAGAAGCTCAGCTACACCATCACACACAGAGCCTTCCACCCACTGGGAAGTTACAAAAGACAGGAGCTCAAGGTACACACTGTAGTATGGGAGGAGACAGGATACATCCTTGAAGTTCCCCCTGACTCCTGGGCTGTTTTAACAACCCCCCAACTACAACATACAAATACACTCCTGAAAAAAACCCCAGAAAACCAAACAAACCAAAAAAAAGAAAAAACAACCAACCTTGGGAGGAATTCTTCCTAGAATATAGAAATTCGGAATAAGTCAAAACATTTACTTACATTTACCTTGGTAACACAGCTCTCTGGATAAGCAGCAAAACAACAGTATAAAAAAAAAATTTGTTATGATAGCTGAATATTTGAAGAAAGTACATAAAGGATTTCTAGAAAAACATCTGAAAGCATCATTGAGACAATAATTGAAGCTGACTTGGATTAAAATGCCCAAAACCTAGAAACTGAACACAAGCTGTGAACACAGTGTTAAGAAGTTCACACAGAATATAGGCTGACTGACCTTATTTTAACATCTGAGTTTTAAAAAATATTTCTAGGATTTCTTAGAACTTAAAAAAAGATTTCTAATAGAAGAAAGAATATGTGAAAAAAGCACACAGTTGATTAGAAGCTGAAAAACATCAAACAATTTACAAACAACAAGAAAACAACGGAAAAACTAGAAGCTTGTGCAAGACTTTGGAAACATACCAATATTCAGGGAATTCTTTAGAAAATGGGGGAATGAGGATCAATCTAAAAAGTAGGAGAAATAACATATAGTTTGCTTAGCAAGTCTGCAGTTGAACAGAACTGCAAAGTTAGCTAATGCAGTTTGGGAATGACTCCAAGCTAGGACATCGTGTTTTCTCAACACAAGAGCTTTGGCACAACTACAGTAAGAATATCGTGGTTTCTTCTGTGAACTAAATTAACTGAAAGATAAATTGGCAGATCTATAGAAGAGAGTGACTGAGGAGAAAGACTAATTAAACTTCAAAGTTAATAGACATGCCCTCTCAACTGCACAGATGGAATATCTAAAAGTGTTTCAATACTATTTAGAAAAAAAATTCCTTTTCAAGTTTACATATTAAGAGATGTTTAATAATCCAGAGAAATTGGATTAGAAGAGAACCAGCTTCCTGAAAATGAAGTGCAACACATGAAAAAAAGCACTGAAAAGTGAGAACTCACACAAGGTGAACAAGTCAGATTTCTGGCAGCAGCAGAAGGGATATAAGGGTGTAATTCCCCATTTTGCATTACTGGCAGATGCCTTGGACATAAATCCATATACACTGTAAGAAGATTACTTGATTAAGCTGGGGGAGGAGAAAGTACCTTAAATGCAGGTATGAAGCACAGAGCTGACACGACAGATGCACCCAAAATAGGAATATTCTTTGCTTGCAAACACTGTTAATGCAGCATATTATGTAGTAAAAACTGTAGTCTGTATTTTAAACATTCCTAGTGTGGTGACAGCCTCTGAACTCCACAGAAGAGCTCTTTCCAGAAGTAAATCATAGCTCTTCACTGCAAAAAGCTTTTGAGTGTGCATCAATTTCTGTAACCCAGTTGTGTTCTACAATTTTAAGCTTCTGAAAGAAGAGACAGCCTGTACCTTGTAGATTTATTTTTTTCCCATAATAGGTCTTCATATTCCTAGGCTATAATGATCTAGGGAAACACAGAATGATATAATTGAAAATAAAATTCTTTTTTCAGAAAAAAGTCAAGTCTCAACGTGCAATACAAGAAAAGTATTAATGGCATCAATTTAAAGTTTAAGTTATATCCCAATTGCACTTATGTTTCTATTAAAAAAGAACTCAAATTAGTCAGTATCTGTGTTACAGATGAGACTTGGACAATACACAAAGCTACACAGCCGTGTTGCTTTCAGTTACTCCAAAGCAGACCAAAAAAGCAAAAGTACACATTGGAGTTGCTCAGGTGAAATATGACGACATTTCTACACAACTGACAGCTACAAAGACTAAAGCACAAGATGGATATTCAGTATAAAACCAGGAATTTTTAAATGAAACTTGAGTTAATCTTGTGCACTTCTGCAGAATTCTGTTCCAAGTTGGCATCTGACATCACTTTATAGTAACCAAAAAGACAGACAATAAGCAACAAGTGACAGTCTAACAAGGAATGAGTCCCTTTAGAATTTCCACAGTATCTACTTACATGAAAAGTTAAAAACTGAGGTGGTTTAAATCTAAAAAATGCCTTTGCTGACTTCCAGCCATTATAGAACAACCCTCCTTGTCTGCAGTAACATTTAAAGCTTTGTCCTTGGTAGTATTTATTCTACCATCATATGCCCACTATGTTACACCTTTTGTATTTTATGCATCCATTACATAAAGGAAGTATTTTCATGTTTTCCATGAGCATTAAGAACAAATCATGTCTCAAGTATGACTAAACTGGTCACATTTCTGTTGCTCGCTTAAGTTTGGTTTTTATTTACTTATACAAACAGTTTAAAATCCCACAATCAAAAAAAATCAGACATCTCAGTAAGCTTGGGTTACATCCTGTCATTGTTACCAAGCTGCCTCATTTGTATAGACCCACCAGTGGATGATTAATACTAAAAAGATTCTCATTTCTTGTACGTGTGTGTTGTTTAATCCTCATCCTAAGTATAAATTTGCAACACAGCAGCAACACTGCAGATACAGAAGCAGTGCTTCCTATCAGGCATATGAAAAGATTAACACTCTACCACAGTGGATGCTGGTGTACTCAGAGAGAAGGCTTCTCACGCAGCATTTCAGTCCACGGGAGGTAGATGTTTGTCTATGAACTGTTTTATGTCCATCATCTCCTGTTTAAAGAGAAAAGTATGTATTAGTTAAGTCCCCTACTAATATATAGTCAGCTACACTAAATCATGTTTAAAGATTTCAGTTCTAATGAGCAGCTGAGCTGCAAATATTAGTTACTTGATAAAATGATGCTACTTTGCACACAGTAAGTCAAGGCTGTAAGTATCCAAGGCACTCCACACCCAGAAGAAGTTAAAATACATGAAAGAGCAAAGACTGCTTTTTCTCTCTCCCTCTGAAGCAGAGCAGGCAAGCTACATATCCATTATTAAGCAATCTGAATAGCCCCAGGCTGAACATGGACAGGATTTGGATGTAGTTTCACATATACTTTAAACTTTTTCAAGTTAGCAGTGGTGTGCAAAGCAGCTCCTCCTCCTAACCATGCAGCTTCACCTTCAGGATGCTTCCTTCCTTAAGAAAATACAGTGAACTAGACTGGGAAACCAATCCATGTTAAAAATAATTTAATTTTGATTTTATTTTTAGGTCACTGTTGTAAGACATGGCACATTATTAATCTATTTACGTGACAACTCAAAGCTACTACTGCCCAAACACAACACAAGTGTGTAACTGTCACTTGTCCCAAAGAGGTTGCACAAAGGTGCAGTTCCCACCAAACTAACAGTTACTGCTGCCAGATCTGTTCCTTGCCTCCTCTCTTCCACTTCTCGCTCCTACAATTTCTTGGTGTGAGTTTTGATGCTTCAACTCACTACAGCTGCAAAAACCAAAGTCAGCAGCTTTTGCCATTTGAGCAAGTTGAAAAGGTTCAAAGAAGTTTCTGACCAGCTCCAGAGCTGGTAGAAGAGAGGGCCACGGGGTCATGAGCAGAGGGAACCAAGTCCACCCCTTTCTGGCAGCAGCAAGCCCCATTGCACCAGCACAGCTGCCTGCTGAGCCAGGACCATAAATATAGGTTCTGAGGCTGCCTCTCCCATTGCATCAACCCAGCTCTTCATTCCTTCACTACCTCCATCCATAGAACTAACAAAATTCTTCTCTCCAAAATACCAAGTCAGATTTACACTGTGAGAATCTGCCTTCCAATTCAATGTTTTGGGTTTTTTTAGTAAGCAATTAACAAAAACCAGGGAAAGAAAAAGAAGAGTATTATAGACCAACTAGCCTCGCCCCAAAAATACAACCTTATGAGGAAGTTCCCACTGGTCATAAACTTTTACCTTGGATGCTTTTTCAGCCAGTTACTCAGTAAAATAAGTCAGTAGCATCAAACACTTGCTAGTAAAAAAAATAAATATCAAAACACCACCACAAAACCAACCAAACAAAAAAACAAACCACAAAATCCCCCACCCAATACATATTTGAGAGAAAAAAAATTAACTAGACCAAGCTAAAACATTGTATATTAAGACAATTACCTCAATACATGAGCTATGCATCATGCCAGAGTAGGTCCTGAAGGTTACGTTGGCTGGATTTATCATACTCTTTAGCTTCTCAACAGTTAGAGAACCAAACATCAAAGGAACCAACGGATCACAGTCCCCATGGCACTGAAGAACAGCTATCTCCTTGTTGACACCACTGATAGGGCCCTGCTAGGAAAAAACAACACAATGTATAGTCTGCAAGTTCCTCATGTGCCTGACATCACATTCAAGTTCAAATACCTACAATTAAAATGTTGGTAGTAATTTCAGAAGAGAATAACATGATTCCTGGTCAAGTAAAAACCTGATACGTTGTTTAAAGACCTAGTCTCTAAAAAGACAGTGTAGATGGAACACAGAGCAAATAGAGAATTAATCTTCAGGAAAAATTGCTGTACCCTTTACATTTCTAGGAATGTTATTTTAAGCACAGATAGCTACTGAGTATTTCCTCAATTTCCCTACTCACCAAACTCTAGAGCCCTATCTTAAAAACTTCTGAGTTATCAAACAACTGTCATTAATTGGTTATAATGATGGCCACTAATTCCTGCACAAGATACACTCAATCCCCAAAAATTAGCTTAGGAAAGGAACATAAATACCTGAGGAAAAGAAGCCCGTAGAGGAAGCCAACAGCTGAGGGCTACAACTCCTGCTAACTTTTGTTGTGTTGTAAGAGCTGTGTACAATGATAAAGCACCTCCCTGAGAAAAAGAGATACAAGTATTAGAATAGTGATTGTAATGTTCATTTTAATGCTTGTTCCTCCTTGAAAATTCTTTTTCTATTCCAATCTATTCTTCTTTAAAACCAACACTAAAACCACTATTCTCCCCAGACTGGAGAGTTGGTGTACAGCCAATTAACCTGTTAAACTCCACAGATTTTTTACAAATATGAAGGGATGATATTTCCCAAATAAATCCAGACCATCAGATATCTATCAAATTGAAGTTAAATTAAAATTACTAGCAAGACTTTTGAGCAAAGTTATATACATTATGTGCCTAAAGACTTTAAAAGGTCTATTTGTTTTAGTACCTTTTTTCCACAAGCATGTTCATTTTCCAGTGAATAATGACTTGCATAGAACTAAAAAACTTCATTTATTAAGGCACAGGAAAATTGACACCTTAAAATTTCAGAAGTACCCAACATGAGCTCTTTTTAATTCAAGTGCCTGGATTTCCCTGGTCAGGAAAGCTAGGTTACTGCCCTGGAAAAAGACACAGCTCTTTCCAACCATACCTTACCTGAGAAAAGCCTCCCAGAATAATTCTATTAGAAGGAATTCCATTTTTTACTTCTTGATCTATCAGTGCTTTAACTGCAATATAAAAAAGGACAATAGTTAAAAACTACTCCACTCTGTAGAGAGTCTCAAAGAGGAAAGAGACCTTCCCCCTGATGTCAACAGAAAGGAAAATCTAGTCTGCTCTACATTAAAATGTATCAAAAGATCTAGAGGATGATCAGAAATTCCAGTGCTACTGCACCATTTTAAAAGAGAAAAATATGCAAGTAAATCTCACAAAGCCCCATTGCAGGAAGATGTATCCCCTTTAACTATCCAGCAGCATAAGTGGATGCTCATACAGCTCTAACCCACTCTGCTACCCAGAAACTCCTGAAAAAAACCCCACCCAACCCATGTATAATTTGTACAACTCATATTTAAGAGTATGAAGTGTTTATACTGGTGAATTACTCTACTTATTCATGAAGTTTTAAAAAATCCAACCAAACACAAACCAACAAACAATGCACTGAGCTAAACTTTGATCAGCAATAAGAAAATATGGACATAGTACTTTCCCTGATAATTCTGTCTTTGCAAAATCTGTTTCAGACTGGTAATTCATTTTTAAGACACAGAAGTGCTTTTAAGCCATAAAAAGTATTCCTAAGCATACCATTCTCTGCTGCCTGCTTGATCCCAGCTTCATCTTCCTGGGAATCTGGAGAAAGTCCAACGATATCAAACCTTACAAAAATACCAACAAGAGCATTACTCATTAGAGCATCCATTCCTCTTCCTCAAAACACAAATAATAGAACTGGGATGCTCTATTAATATAAATTAATAAAAATGTTACCTGGCATATTCCTTAGTACCCAGCACCCAGATTACAAGAAATAGTTGGACAATCTGTGAACGTGGCTAAAAGGCTACATCTAGTCAACAAAGATTTCCTGAGTTTTTAAATCTTCTGCAGATTAAGCAGCTCAGTTTTGATATTTGCTGCAAAAATATCAGCAGGAATTTCAATTTATCGGTTGCACGTATAAAATTAAAACACTGTTTCACACTATATTTGTAAAATAAAGTGAGGTTTGGATTTTAAGACAAATAGATCAGTTCTGAGGAGTAACCTCTGCCACACAAACACAAGGGGAATTAGAGTGTACTCAGGAGAGCCCTTTGATAAGAACAGAACTAAAGCAAAAAGCTTTTTACACTTCTATGTGATTAAAACCAGCCATTCGGGTTGTTTATGGTTTCTAATTAAGAAGAAAGAGTTCAAACCCCTAGATATCTTTACATTAGAATTGTTTGCAATTGAACAAATACTTACCATGATGGCATAACCATGTTCATGTTCAGAGAAACTGGCATCACTGGCCTAGAAATGAGAATGAATACCACTGATGTAAGATACGTACTGGAATTTAATAATGCAGATGCAATTATGTCATTCAATTGCACATCCTGAATTCAGGGCAACGAAGCTGGGGAGGGGTCTGGAGAGCATGTCTTATGAGGAGCAGCTGAGGGAACTGGGACTGTTTAGTCTGGAGAAGAGAAGGCTGAGGGGAGACCTCATTGCTCTCTACAACTCCCTGAAAGGAGGTTGGAGCCAGATAGGGGTCGGTCTCTTCTCCCAAGTAACTAGTAATAGGACAAGAGGAAATGGCCTCAAGTTGTGCCAGGGGAGGTTTAGACTGGATATTAGGAAGAAGTTCTTTACTGAAAGAGTGGTCAGGCATTGGAACAGGCTGCCCAGGAAGGTGGTGGAGTCACCAGCCCTAGAGATGTCTAAAAAATGAGTAGATGTGGCACTTCAAGATGTGATCTAGGGGTCAGGGAGATGTTGGACAAAGGTTGGACTTGATGATCCTAAAGGTCTTTTCCAACCTTAACGATCCTATGACTGTACTACTTTTAAACTATAATTAACGTTAGGTACTTTGTAGCATCTCTTCAAGAAATCTCTCTTGAAACCTGCCAGCCCAAACCCATTTAATAATCAGGTTTGTGGAAAGCAAGCAAAACATGAATGGGCTGCTTTATATATGGGTGTGTAAGTGCATATATACATATATGTATATATCAGTTATTTCCAGTTAACAGTTATTTATTCCAGCTTCACACACACGTTCAGCAGATGAAGGTACCTTACACAGCAGCATCAGACCCTGAAGTATTTAATCTCTCTTAATGCACAAAGACAGCTTGAATTGTGTTATTTGCTGAAAATACCAATATCCTGTGAATCTTTGAAACTTGCTGTACATAACAGGGAAATTTCGTCTACCATACATGCACCTGAGTTTAAGAGGCACATGTACCTAATAAAAAGTATATTTAATGATCAGTAAAATAAAGAACTACTCCTTATTAAGACTGGCTTTTCACAGATGACTGTTGGGGGTGCGGGGGAAGCAACAAACAATCCAGTGAAGAAAAGTCAAAACAATCTAAATTTGCACATAAAACTTTCCAACTATGTTTTCAGTCTGAATTAGCAGCAAAAGCATGAATAAAATGCAGTTTTGCCATAAAGTAAATCACACAGCAGTTCCTAAAAATAACAAGATATTTAATAGCATCAATATTAGAGCATTTTTTTACATAAAAATGAAATGCAGAGACATCCAAATCCCATTTGACTTCATCACCTGTTCAAGTGTCTTAAGTAAATTTGGAGAAAAAATATATAGTAAGAAAAGGTACAAACTTACGCATGTGGGCAAATGTATTTCACGTGGGGGCTTTTGATACCTGCAAGAGCTTCTGACCACCCGTGCCTGTTAACAGAAAATATGTGAAGTGTCATTGATCTTTTGGCTTAGCTCTTATTTCTCCGTTGGTGCAACAGCACAGAGTAAGCAGGAAATATGCTGAATTAGATCAATGTCAACTCATTTCCAGAAAATTCTTACGTCAGCTATAGTATGCTATGAATATAGTACTGAACTTAAAAGGTTTTTCTGCCTCTCAATATTTGTGGCACAGACACAGCCAGGGACACACCATCTAATGTGACTATTGCAGCTGTGGCTCAGCTACAGAAATGCCACCTGGGCTCCAGGCAGAGCCTGCTCTATCTGCCTGGCTTCAACTTGGGTTCTACAACAAACACAGGTATCCTGCTTCCAAGAAGCTCTAGCCCAGAGGCTGCTTTGTGTGGCTCCTGTAGAATTAAGGCAGCTCCTTTCACAGCCAACTTGGCTTCTTCTGAAACATATTTCTTGATGTGGGAGGGCAGACACCTGAGCTAACTCCACATGGAGTCAACCTAATCAATCAGACCTATGAACTCTGGCTCCCAGACTCAGGTGGTCCTGGACAACACTCCAGATTGCAGGTGGCTTTTTCATCTCAAGCATGTGATGTCTGAATGCACAGAACACCACAAGGTCTGCACAGCAGAGGAGTTATCCATCTTCCTACAAACCAGAAAACTAAAAAGCATGATTGAAATAAACAGCTCTGAAAGATTCCCTCCAGGGCTCATGAAGATGTGAACCGAGCTGGACACAAAGCTGAACCTGTGCCTGCACCTGGCTTTCCAGAACACTCAATAGTATCTGTATTTCCTGATTTTTCTCCTTATTCAGTATTCCTAACTCACCCACTAAACTAAACACTGGGAAGTTGATTCTAAGCAGAAAATGCCTTTAAAAAAATTCATCAGTGACACAGCAGAACCCATCAGAGCAACAGCAGACAAGCCATAAAAGCATGGTTGGTTTAGTTTTAATATCATCCTGAAAAGTTAATGTATGCTACCTAGAGTTAAAAGACATTTCCAACACACAGACAGCACAGACATTTGAAACACTGGCTGTGTATCTCAGCCTCCTTCCTACCAATACTTTTATATATGCTATTAACAAATCGTGGGTGATATTACTCACATAATACCTACAGTATCACAGAAGGCCAAATAAGAATCTAGAGGAGAAATATAACTGAGGAAAAACTAGTGAGATAAGAACCTGGGGCCTTTTTTTAGCCAACTATAAAGATTAATTTGACAAATTTGGAAAGCAACATTGTATACACATTTACACAGGCTCCTTAGAATGTTGTACCTTTTGTTCATATTTTGACAAGTATGTACCAATCTTTAAGTGTTATTTATATAGGAGCTAAGAGAGAAAAAGAACAGCCTCTGTTAGACACTGCTCAGAGTAAGAAAAATATGGTTGGTAAACTGAAGTGAGCAATTTCAGAATTGACATGAAGTAGGACAGGCCAGTTTAATCTGTGGGAAATGATAAAATAGTTAATTAGTTCTCTTCAGACAATTCTTTTTTGGGTCACTACTACAGCTTTTTGTTGAAAATAAATGGCAGTATGTGACAGGCAGTTTTAGCTCATGGATCTGCAGTGGACTGGAGGAACGACGTAAATCCCTGTATTTCCACAGGGGTGTTATGACTTGTTAACAACATTCACTCCACTCTGCTCTGTGGGTTTGCAAGCTCAAGACTGTGCTTTAGCTTTGTCACCAAAATGGAAAAACCACATTTGTATAAGGGATACAATTTATGTTAAAGAGCAAATCTCTTGTGGTTTTTTTTCCCCCCCTTGCCAAAACCAACACCCAGCAAACTCAAATTGCAAAGGCTCAGAAGATTCTGCAATCACTCACTGAACACTGGGTGCCAAGCAGCAGTGCTCAGGGCTGCCCCAGCTGCCTCCTGCCAGCAGAAAGAGAGAGGGATCAAGCAAACAAGGTGGTGGTGGTGGTGGTGTGTCAGCACAACAAAGAGCAAACATCTCCACTTGTAGCATGCTGCCAAGGGCATGGATTTGACTCTTCTTAACTTATTAAGTGTCCAGGTTACGCAAGTTTGGATTTTGACAGATTACTTTTTTTTTTTTACTTCTTCAAAAAAAGTTTGTCTTCAAAGTCTCAAGTTTCAACCCAGAGGCAACACTGAAGTTATAGGTAACAAAAGCAGAGTTGTTAAAAAATATGCTATTTAATTTTGCCCATAAAGGAGCACAACAAAGCAATCAAGCTACTCATTTACAGCATCCAAGTGCCAATTCCTTTAAAGTCTTCCACAAAGAAGGTTTCAATGCAGTCCTATCTTATTAATTCAATGGCTTTAATGAACATATGCTTACAACTCAGCATGCACAAGCTTCAAACACCTAGAACATCTCCCAGAAATTCCCTACTCTTTCCATTTCTACTCAAATGTGGGAATAACAGGAGCAAGACAAACAGGGTACTTCACAGCTTTTTTTTTGGAGGGGGAGGGAGGGGTGAAGTCTGAAGACCGTATTTCAGATAGAAATCTGTAGACATTAGGTGACTACTTAGGAGTTTGCTTAGATAAATCAAGTAAGTCTAGACTTTAATGTAAGTACAATAAACTGAAAAAGAAACCATGGAGTGACTGCACCTACCAGCAAATCAGCAACCTACAAGTCTAGAAGAAAAGAACTCTAGATTTAGGCAAGCACAGGAAAAACCCACTCTCAGGAAAGCGAATGATCAGAAACCCACAAACTTCTTTTTCAACCAAGTTTGACTCAAGAACAAAACAAGGGATCACATTCAGACCAAATTAAGATGATAGAAAAAAGAGAAGAGTGAGCTTTGGAGCATTTATGCTGGGAAATTTTAAATAGTTGTCACCATCATTCCAGTTTATATGAAGTTTCATCTGCTGTTGGGCTCTGCATTCAATGAAAGGCAGAATAAGAAGCTTGAGCAACTTTTAACCGCTTGAGCCTTTAAAACACACAGCCTTATAATGGAAAGTATAACAATGATTAAGTGATAGAACAGAATACACACCCGGTATCTCCCAATCCATGAAGAAAAATGACCTAAAGGGGAAAAAATAAAACAATAGCGGTATAAAATCTGTGAACAAACGCACCAAGCCCACACGGGACCTCTCCCCCACGGAGCCCGGAGCACGACACGACTTTCTCAAAAGAAAACTCCGCTGGGTTCCGTTCCCTTCCCTCCCCGGCCCCCCCGCCGCCATCAGCGGGCGCACCCCGCCCAGGGCCGGCACACGGCGCCGCGGAGCCCCCGCCGGCCGACACCAGTGACCTTCCCCTGCTCGGAGCAGCCTCCGGCCAGCACGGGAGCGGGACTGCGCTCCGGAACCCGGCTCCGGCGGGAAAGCCACGGGAGAGATCTGTCAGCGCTGCCCGGGCCGGGCCGCCCCGCCAGCCCCCCTCANCCGGGGCCATCCCCGGAGCCGATTGGCTGCGGCGGGGGCGCCGGGACCGGTGGTCCGCGCGGCGGGCGCTCGACTGAGGGGAGCTGTTGCCCTGAGCGGGCTCCGCTCAGGGAACCGGTTTTAACGGGGGCTCCTCTGAGGGGACCGATTAACGAAGCCGCGGCAGCGACCCTCAAGTCCCCCCCTTCAAGCCGGGTACCTCCCCTCCCGGGCCGGGCTGCTGCGAGTGTGCGGTCTGAGCGGGCGTGTGGGCGCTGTGGACCTCCAGGGTGAACCGGGAGCGGGGAAAGCCCTCAGGGCAAGGCCGGCCGAAGCCTGTAGATGCTGGTTAAAAGGCAAGCTCTGCAAAGCTGCCTCTGTCTGCGGTGGTTTCAAAGAGTTTGAACTGGTTTCCCACCTTTAAAGCTACCTTTCAAATAGGTGTACCTGCCAGGTTATATTGCAGTTTTCTAGTGTAATTTGTACGTGTCTGTGATGTGAGTGTTTCCTGTAAAAAAATCACTGTTGTGCTGTATAATAAGGCTTAGGGAAAAAGGGAAATTACAGTATTCTTAAAGAGGTAAATATAAAACAGAAGGTCATGGGAAACAGGAAAGCCAGCATAAATACAGTAAACAGCTTTGTGAGGCGGAACTCATTTGTCCAGATCAGATGCCTTCACCAAATTAAATCTCCTGGCTTACAGCCAGAGTGTCAATGGTTCTTATTCATCTCAAGATGTATCAGCCTATTCAGGCACTCTGTACTGAAACTACTGGATCCTTCCAGTCCATTCCCAATACTTAGACCAACTCTGAATAAGTATGGTGAACACATTTCTAGCCATATGAAATACTTTGTTCTTTGTCTTCTACTCCATACATCTTTGTCAGCTATCTCCTCCCTGAAAGTCAATCTCCTCATTGTATTTGCTGGGTGGTGTCTGGTTAACATGGGTGCTTTTTGGCAGCTCAGACAGCAGCTGAATCCACACTGTGCTGCTTTCACATCCTTCCCACTGGTGTGTTCCCTATCAGGCAGGGACGTTTTCTCCAAGGCTTTTGCTCAACAATATTAATATTTTTATCAGCGTGGCTGCATAAAATATATTGGAGAAGCTTTTGCACCAATGGTGTAACATCATCAAACATGCAGCCTCTTTTGCCATGATTAAGCTGATTCAATACATAGTATTTATGGCAGGGGATCCCTGTTATGGCTAAAAATGGGGTTATTTTCCAGTAGCTTTCTGTGGTTTGATTTATCTCTTGCTTTAGTGGGTGTTCTTGCCTCATGTTCTATTTCAAAGCTGTTAAGAAAAGAGTTTGTGCCTAAAAGATTCCAGAGAGATTAGGAGCTTCATATTATATCAGTGATGCTGAACCCGACTCTCATTGTAGAGCATCCTTCTGGGACATGAACAAAGTTTTGTCTTCCCTCTCTACTGTGCTGTTTACAACAGAAATGTCACTTCTAGGAGGTGGCCTGCTGATAAGCCTCCACCTTAGATCAGTGGTCTGCTCATAAGTAGACTAAGCTTTTAATTTCTTAGTACAGCTGGAATGATGTTACCTGAATTCCCAGTTGCTGCCAGCATAGTGCAGGGTCACTGGAGAAGCCTGAGCATGGATTGGGCACAAGTGAGTCACACAGTGGTGGGACGGCCCAAGTGGTCATGGGGCACCCTGATAGTCACAAACATTCAAGGAATTGAGCTGTTGAAATCCTGAAGGAATTAGTGAAAACATCTGAATCATGAACCTTTTAAAGCCTTTTGAGTTGTCTCTCCCCTTACAGTGAGCTATCACATGAATGATACTTTCCTACCTAATTTTAAGGTTCTGCCTGAAATAGCAAGAGCTCTACAAGGCTAAACATGCCCTAAACTATGGCTGAAATGGACTGGGATTCAATGGTTGTCCACACCAGGGCTTCACGTATATTGCCACAACGTAATTCCTAATTATTGTGAGGGGGGTAAGAAGCTGTACAGATTTCATACTGGACCTCACAAATTTCTGCAACACCATTTCCATTTCCCCTCTCTTTGCTCTCAGAACCTGCAGAGCTGTTGCTGAGCAGGGCGTAACCTGAAGCAGAACTGAGCACGGAAGGAGGTTTTGGTCTAACAGCACTCTCGGGACTGACAGCAGGACTTTACTCTGAGGAGCACCAGGTGACTTGCACAACAGGAACGGGCCTTTCTGCTCTCCAGTTACCAGCAGCAGCTTCCCCAGTTCAGTTCCTCACTCTGGTAAGCACACCCCCTGCACCAGACAGGAACCAGCTTCCCACCAGAACATACCATTGAAGCTGGTGTGCGATTGTTCAGTAGGTCCACTTTTTAGATTAGTAGATGGAGATTCTCTGTGCTGTCAGTCAGGTGTTTTTAGGTGCAGCCTGCTGCTTTTCAAGGCATGTCTGTGATGTACCGTTGTGCTAGCTCACTCTCCTTCTTTGCTTCAGACAATTCAAGGAGGGAACAGACCACCAAGAGAGCTCAGCAAACTGCAACCAGCCCCAACAGGAACTCTCCTTGAACTGATCAGTTCCTGATTGATACAGCTCTAGCCTCACCCATCACCCCAACCAAGATCACATGGGGGAAGGCAAGACTTCACACAGGTGGGCCAGGTTCTGTCTCTGGGGCTTGAAACCACTTGAGGAACATTCTGCCGGGTTGTGGCTCATCCACAGGTCAACTGTAACTCAGGGCCCACAGCCCAGGCCCCAACATTTCAAGTACTCAGCTGAGATCTGTGAAATAGAAATATTATCTGAATAGAAAAGTACATCACAGAATCACAGCATGGTAGGGGTTGGAAGGGACCTCTGGAGATCATCTTGTGCAACCCCTCTGCTCCAGCAAGTCACCCAGAGCAGGTTGCCCAGGATTGTGTCCAGACAGGTTTTGAAAGCCTCCAGAGAAGGAGCCTCCACAACCTCTCTGGACAGTCTGGGCCAGGCTCTGCCACCCTCACAGAAAATAAGTTTTCCTCATGTTTATATGGAACTTCCCAAGTTTCAGTTTGTGCCCATTGCCCCTTGTCCTGTCACTGGCACTACTAAGAGTCTGACCCCATCCTCTGGACCTCCATCCTTTAGCTATTGATTAGCATTGATCAGATCCCTTCTCAGCCTTCTCATCTCCAGTTCAGCAGCCCCAGGGCTCTCAGCCTTTCCTTGTAAGAGATGTTCTAGTCCCCTCATCATCCTCATAGCCTCCATTGGACTCTCTCCAATAGCTCTTTGCCTCTCTTGAACCGGGGAGCCCACAACTGAACACAGTACTCCAGAGGTGGCCTCACCAGGTGTTGTGTTGCCATCAGTTGCCTCATCACACAGGCCAACAGCAGTTGTCTGTTGTCAACTCAGCAAACATCCTCTCAGAAGTCTTCTCAAACAATCCTGCCATAGGTTCCTGTAAATCCAGTTCCTCCACTGCCCACTGTGGTGCCAGCATCACCTGCTGGATACAACAGAGTTCATTAGCTGCCCTTCACATGGCAGGACACCCCCAAGAGAGCTCAACAATATACCACCAGCCCCAACTGCTCGGCTCCTGGTTGATATAGTCCTGGCCTCACCCACCACCCCAACCACAACCACCTGGGTGAGGGCGGAGACACAGAGACACAGGTGGGGGAGGTTCTGCCTCTGGAACCTGAAGCCAGGGGGGAAACCAAAACATTCTGATAGGTTGTGACTCATCCACAGGTCAACCCATCAACAGGTCTCCCTCTAGTGGGAGGTGTCCCTGCCCATGGCAGGGGGGTTCGAACTAGATGATCTTTAAGGTCCCTTCCAACCCTGACAATTCTATGGTGGTCCAACCTTTCTTGGGAACGACCGAAAGAACGATGCGCGTTACGGTTTAACTCCGCAGCTTCCCCGTACGTGGCCTCCCGCCGGGCTCCATCTCGGCCCGGGGCCGCTTCTCCCGGAGGCGACAGCGCCCGGGCTCGCCGCGCCGCTCCGCGCCCCGCGCGCCGGTGAATCACGTGGCTGCACCCGGCACCTACGGCCGCGACGGAAGCGGCGGGGCCGGCCCCGCCCCGAACCCCGCCCCGCCGGCGGGGAGTCTGCGCGACACTGTTGAAAAGGCGCGGGAGGCGCTGTTTACGGTTTTGCCGTAAAGCAGCTCGCCTGGGCGAACGTTGCTGCCCGTCCTTGAGCGGACATGAGCGGGAATGGGGGGACCAAGGCCCTGGAGCTGCTGCGGTCGCTGCCCAGAGTTTGTCTGGCCAACCTGAGGCCCAGTCCAGGCTCTAAAAAGCCGGTGAGTGCCTGTAGCTTGTCGGGTGGGTTGCGGGTACGCTTTTCCTCTGATCACGGGGCTCTGCCTGGCCCTGGAGGTGGTTACTTCGAGGGTCTTTGGGGACCCTGCGGCCGGCCCAGGAGAGTGACCTGGCCAAAATAGGTGTGGGAAGGCTGAGGAGTAGGTGGTAGCGTTGTGTGTGTTGATCCTCTTGTCCTTTGTGTGTCTGGTGTGTGTGGCCAACCCCATAGAGAGATGGCTGACGAGTGGCCCTAGATAAACCTCAGGGCTGTCGTTGAGGGGCTGGGGGAAACAATAGAGAAGTATGGAATACCAAATACTTATGGGATGAAACAATACGTTTGTAAAAGAAGGGTTAAGTTAAGTCGTAGGAATAGAGAGGCAACAGGGAGCACCATGCAGCACTTCCCTGTCAGTGCGCAAGGCTCCCTAGAGATACCTAGAGAGCTGGTGACTGCCTTTTATTTGTAACCCTGTAACCTGTGACTAGACAAGAGAATGGAAATTCTCCTCTCCTCTGTAGCTGTTGGGATTGCCCTCTCAAGTTAATCCACTTAGAGCTGTGAACACCCAGCTTGGCCAGAGTGAAGTGGAGCTGGAAGCAGCAGCCCTGTAGAGGTCTGGAGTGGTGATTCTTAAGGTTTTTTGGACTCATGCATGCTATAAAATGGTATTTTCAGGCTTAGCAACCAGAAGCTTTTGAGATAGGCTGATGTTGAGGTTTACAAGAACTGATGCTTTCCTGATAGTGTTTGGTCTCAGGACTTCTTGTTTTTCAAAGTACCTGTTGGGTTTAGGAAAAGACTTTTTTTATCTTGAAGATGGGGATTTTTGTAGGCTTGTTGGGTCTGTAGCAAGTAACTTATAATTCTATCTAGGAAATGAGCAGTTTTTTCCGTATATTACTGCTGTTTGCCTTCAGTTAGAAGTTGTACAAATGACCTAAGCTCTATTCCTCTGGTATTTTTCTTTCGGTGGCTGACAGCCTTATTCTGGGATTAATGAAGTTCTCAAATAAGCAGATATAAAAGCATTTGACTTCACAAACAGAAATTGCAGTAGTGCAGGGAGCAAGGGCAGGAACTAAACCAGCTGAAAACTAGTTAGACAAAAATTAGTTTTCATCTAATTTAGTTCCCTGACCTGTTTAATGAAGAACCACACAACTTCTCTCAGCACAAGGGCTGCTGTGAGTAAAGAGGGTAGAATGTGAGCTGAGGACCTCAGCTTCCTTTGGTAGCAGGGATGGTATAGTCTAGTATAAAACTGACTCTTCTACCAATACCACAATTTTTTCCAATATTGGAAGACTTACAGACACAAGAAAGAGCATAAAACAAATTTTTTTGTGTTTTTTTAGGTGCCATGATGAGATGAGCAGTTTGCAGGCCTGAGTTTCACTCAGTGTCCTGTGCTGCAGTTGAACTGCATAGAGGGATTGGTAGGGTTGTGAGTGCTTCAAGTTTGGCTGAGCATTGAACAGAAAAAATGAGAAAATGAAGAGACTTGCTATAGTCTGTTTAATAATTTACATTATTATTGATCCAGCAGTGACTGTGCTGTGATTTAACCAAAGCTGGGTTATGAACAGTACAAATACTGTTCAGTGTGTGGCTTTACACCTCTCCCAGCCTGACTGGTTCCCATTGGGGAACAACAAGGGGAAACAGCAAATGTGTGAATCGTGGTTGTTGTGCAAATATGAGACTAATTAGCAACATGAGGTTTCCCCTTTCATTTGCAGTCACACTCCAGTGAATGTTTGCTTAAATGGGAGAAACTTTGAGCTCAGGTGGATCTTTCAAAGTGATGCACAGATGGGATTGCCCCTCTTGGAGCTGAGCAGTGAACTCTAGCAGGTCGTGTAGCACCTTGTGGTGCTTTCTTATGCCTGACAAAGTGTGAAGAAAGCTAAGTGAGCTTTGGTGTTGCAGATTCTTCAGTATATTAATTAAATCATGTCACCTGACACAGAAAACCTTAGTACTTAAGGTCAGAGTGAGTTGACACTGCTTCATTTACTAGTTAGTGATCACTCCCAGCTGCTTGTTTCCACCCTCACTTACTGCCTGTTTTGTAGTCTGATAATATCTATGAATTGTACTGAGCGGTGCAGCTGACCTGCATTTAAAATTTATTTTAAAAACTTTTATCTTTGCTCCTATCCTGATAGGATCACCATATAGCAAGTGCTTCTGCTGGTACTAATAGGAGGTGAGTGCAGGGAGGTTGCTGAACTGCCAGTTAGAGCTGCAGTGCTGCTTAAAGTGCTCTGGAAACTCACAGCTCAGTATCACAGTCTTAACTTTTAAAATAATAAAGGTTTGAAATACAGTTTTCTCTTTTGATTTGTAGTCAGTAAAAATTGCCACAAGCTGTAGAGGCTTTAGGAAGTCTGAGTCCATTTAACAGAATTGTGTGCATAGTGTATATAGTGTGTTCCCTTCCCCTTAAAGTAGAATTGTTTTTTTCTTTTTTCATTGTTGGTCTTCAGAAGCTTTTGAGCACTGAGCAATTTTCTCATGAAGTGGGTAGAAATATCAGTAGTTAAATCAGGAAAGTTCTCTAAAATGGAGAGTGCAGGATGTAAAGTAGGGTTAAATATTGGTATTCCTTTTATTGCAACATGTCTTCATGTAAACTTTCAGACTATTTGTGGTGCATGCTTAGAGCTGTGCTCTGCAAAAATCCTGTTCACTGCTTTTCTAACTGGTTTTCCCCTTAGAAAAGAACTCTCTTAATTTTTCCTCAAGAATCAATATTTTGCTCAGTTGTTCATATCTCTGAAATCTTATGTTTTGCCTCCAAAGTAATTGACTAGATGGATCATGGATTGTTTTCCAGGAGAAAAGACGTGGCCGTGGAAGATATGGAGGCAGGAAGTGTGGTCGAGGTCACAAAGGGCAAAGACAAAGAGGCAATCGCCCCCGATTAGGCTTTGAGGGTGGTCAGACTCCATTCTACCTGGTCATACCAAAATATGGGTTTAATGAGGGACATAGGTAAGTTCCTTCACACTTACTCAAATTAATGATTGTCTGCTTTTCTTGACCTTTCTCCTGAAGCCAAACCTGATGTGCCAAAACAGGCCTAACAAAGTGAGATCTTCCTCTCCCATTGTTAGCTTCCTTACCTGCAGAATCTCCCATTTCTTATGAGATAATTTAATGAATGAATTTTTTGTTGCTTTACAGCTCTGCTTGTTTCCCTTTTCTTTGCTGAATCCCTCACACGTAGCAGGCTCTCCTACAGTGGAGCATGCTTCTCCGAGACCTCTCTACACATTCCTTGTTTCTCTCTTTCCCTCTCTGCACAGTGGATGACCTGGGAACAGTCCCATTGACTCGAGTGGGGATGTTCAGCATGGAAGTGTAACCCAAAGCCTTGCTTTATTTCTCTTCACTTTATTCACCTGAAGCTCTGATCTGCTGTTAGCCAAACAGATCTCTTCATGACTCTACTCTTTTAGCCCTGTAACACTGCAGCCTTTGGCTGTAAATGATCCACCTAGGATCTTACCAAGCTCTTTCATATCAAATCTGCTGGATGAGGCCACTAAGTCATCTTTCATCTCAGGCATTCTGCCTTGTTTGACACTTCTGTCCTCTTTTCACACTGTGCTTGTTTGTGCTGAGTTCATTTTTCAGCTTTTCAATGTTTAAATTTTTTCTTCTGTGTCTTTTCTCTGGCTACTGTTCTTAGCTGAAGAGCTGTATGCCAATGTTATATTAATTTCCTTCACTTACACTGACACTTATAAAATTGTGATTTTTAAAAATTTTGTTATTGTTTAAAGCTGGGGTTTTTTCCCCAGGATAGCATGTATGTTACCTGGCTCACAAGCCATTCTGCTGCTTTTAGATACAGTATCACAGAATGGTGGAGGTTGGAAGGGACCTCTGGAAATCATCTAGTCCAACCCCCCTGCTGAAGCAGGGTCATCCAGAGCAGGGTGCCCAGCATTGTGTCCAGGTTTGTTTGGAATCGCTCCAGAGAATGAGACTCCACAACCTCTCTGGGCAGCCTGGGCCAGGCTCTGGCACCCTCACAGCAAAGAATTTTTTTCCTGATAGAGGTTGAACCTCCTGGGTTCCAGTTTGTTCCTGTTACCCCATGTCCAATTACTTGAAGCTACTGAGAAGAGACTGGCCCCATCCTCTGACATCCACCTTTTAGATATTTATAAACATTGATCAGATCCCCTCTGTCTTCTCTTCTCCAGACTAAACAGCCCCAGGGCTCTCAGCCTTTCCTTGTAAGAGATGTTCCAGTCCCTTAATCATCCTTGTAGCCCTCTGCTGGACTCTCTCCAGTAGTTCCTTGTCTGTCTTGAACTGGGGAGCCCAGAACTGGACCCTGTACTCCAGATGTGGCCTCACTGGAGCAGAGTAGAGTAGGAGGAGAACCTCCCTTGACCTGCTGGTCACACTCTTCTTAATGCACTCCAGGAGACCATTGACCTTGGCCACAAGAGCACACTGCTGGCTTATGGTTAACTTGTTGTCCAGCAGGACTCCCAGGTCCTTCTCCATGGAGCTGCTTTCCAGCAGATCAACCCCTAACCTGTACCAGTAAAATTTCTGTCCCTGTACAATGCTGCTACAGGTAGTAGTAACAAAGCCCTTCCACACCTAGTGCTAGGCAGTTCAAGAATTGAAAGACTCAGGTGTATTTCTTTGTGAATTGCTAAACTTGCAGTTGGATTTCATGTTTTGTTGGCTGATACAACTTAATGAAACAGTTGTGCATTTTTAAATGTCCATTCTTTGTGTGCAGTGTAACTTACAGACCTGTCCTGATTATTAAAGGTTTTCTCTGTAGTCTTACTAGTTTTGAAGTGTGATTCAAACTTATTTCCAAGTACTGTGATTTCCTCCTGTTTAAGTTGTTGCAAGAGGAAATAAGCTTTTTTGAAAGCTGAAGCCAGAGTAGATCTGCAGTCCTGTGAAAGAATGTAGACACTGAGCTGCTTACATTAACAGTGGTCACAAGTTCATGAATAACCAACAGCAGACATCAAAGCTTCTGCAATGACAACAAATTCATAGGGTTTTGCTGATTTTAACCACATCTGACAGCATCTGGAAACCAAAAAAAAGGACTCTGTGTTTTCTTTTCATTGTTGTTTGCAAAATTTCAGTCTCAGGCTATTGTAAATGTTTTTCTAGTGAACATTGTAAGTGCACTTGTGGCAGGATGGGAGCAGGTTGAGCAATATCTCTGCCTCTTTGTTTTCACCTTGTTCTTTCTGCCTGCAGTGATGTTCCTCTACTTGAACATGTTCTCTTAGGAGCTGTCTGACAGTGGAGATCCTGTTGTTTGTCTTTACTTCACCTGCCATTAACAGAAATATGCTGCTTCTCAGTTTTTCTGCTGCTGCTCACAAATTTCCAGTATCAGTGGTCAAACAGCAAAAGTTTTGAGCAATGTGCCTGCAGTAGGCATAGACACTGGGGTTGGGAAAACTGGTCTGAGGTTTGGTTTGTGAAGTTAGAACTTCATAAAACACAAAAGTAGATTCTGCTGGAGCTGATGGCTACTGACAGAATATTCCAGCTTCCTTTGTGGAATATGGCTTAATGCAGATTTTTCTCAGTGTTTCTCTTCCTTGGTGGTATTTTGAGGAAGATTCTATTTAATACCTGTGAGATGTCAGGTATGGTGGTAATGAACTGAAAATCTTGTTGGGTAGAGGCAAACTGTGCAGGAGCACGAGTGGGACTTGGCTGATAGTCTGCCTAATTTTGTATGGGAGGAGAGATAATATTTGGTTTTGTCCATGTATTTTTTTAATTGGATTTTCTGAATGTATCAGTGAAGCTACTTAACTGGATTTCCTCTGAAGATGGAAGTTATTTTGAATCTTGTTGGCTTACCAGGAAATGTTGACACTTTAATTCCTTCATCTTTCTTGCTTCCTTAAACCAGTCAACAGGTAGAGAGATATTCTGGAATAAACTGAGCTCAGCAAGAGCAAAATCATTAATATCATACTGAGGGTGGGAGTGTGTGAGTGAACCTGAATTCCTAATGGAGTCTTGGGCTGTAACTAGGGCTTGTATTTGTATTTCTCATTTTGTTTTTATTTGTTTTCCTCTCCCCAGCCACAGACGTCAGTATCAACCGCTCAGTCTTCAGAGGCTGCAGTACCTGATTGACTTGGGTAGAGTTGACCCTACACAACCCATCGACCTGACACAGCTCATTAATGCCAGAGGTGTGACAGTGCAGCCTCTCAAGAGGGACTATGGTGTCCAGCTGGTGGAGGAGGTACGCATACAAGACACACAAAACACTTCATATGTCAGGCAATGTAAAGCTGTGGGGGTTCAGTTTTTCCATGTCCTTCCCAAGGTTTGGAAGCATCTTTTCTAAATCAGTTTGTGGAGTATTTTTGATGATAAACCCACTAGAGGGCACTGTGTGTCAGCCCAAAAACCCAGGATGGGGTTTGGAGACCTGAGAGACTACAAAATACATAGTTTAGGAGCATGTAACAAGAAGTCAAACAATCATTTCACAGCAGAAGATCTGGATGTGCTGAAATAAATGTATGAATATTTTGAAAGACAAAGTTGTGTTTTCATTTAACCCAGGTGACTGAGTGAGAGTGATTTGGTCACCTCTTACTACAGGGAAAAGACACATCTTAATATTTTGCAGAATTTAACATTGCTTACACCTTTGCAGAGAAATACCTCCTAAATGCTCATTTTAATGTTACCCTAATGTGTTGAAATTTCCAGGGTGCTGATATTTTTGCAGCAAAAGTCAATATTGAAGTGCAGAGGGCATCTGAATTAGCAATTGCAGCTGTGGAAAAAAATGGAGGTGTTGTAACAACATCGTTCTACGACCCAAGGAGTTTGGGTAAGAATTTCTTTCTACTTCTACCTTTTTTTAACAAAGATTAAATGATCTGTTTCAAACATTGAAAATCAACCACCACTTCTAAAAGCTTCAGCTTAGGTGGGAAAAAACCAAACGCTGTTTGTTTGGGTGTTTATATTTTTTATTTTAATGTGCTTTTCAAGTTAAGTGAGGAAATAATGAAGTTTCAGAAGCTCAGAATCATTCCAGTCAAAATGGCCATTGTTTTCTGAGCACTTTCACTGAAGAATGTGGCTTTGCTTTGCTTGAGGCTGCATCCTGCCTAATCTTCATTCATGCACCTTTTATTGGCAATAATGGAGCTTTCATGTGTGAATGAGCCTGAGAACAAGAGGAATGGGCATTTTCAGCAAAATACATTAAGTTGGAGTGATACAAGTTGTTTTTTAGTCAAATCCAGAAAATAATCAAAATACTAAAGTTAAAAGGATCTGGAGTGTAATTTGGCAAATTCAGTAAAATTTGAGGAGGAGTTTCATGAATGACTAAATAGGTACATGTTTGGTTAAGTAACTTGTAAACTACTATCTCATTCCAAACAACAATATTGTTAAGATTTGGGGGTTTTGCTTGATAATTTTTAATAAGTTTACTAATTTATTTTGCACAAAATACTGAAGAGGTGTCATTTAAGTTTACTAATTCGAGTACAAAATATTAAAGGAGGTGTCGTTTATTAAGTTTACTAATTTGAGTACAAAATACTAAAGGACATGTCCCTTAATGTCTTCAAATGTGTTATAAAGTACATTATCTCACTTTCTATGTCTTCCCACAGAAATTCTGTGCAAGCCAGTGGTGTTTTTCTTGCGGGGCCGGCCGATCCCAAAGCGAATGCTGCCCCCTGAAGACCTCGTCCGTTACTACACAGATGCCAGGACCCGTGGGTACCTGGCAGATCCATCCAAGGTTGCAGAAGCCAGGCTAGAACTTGCCAAGAAATATGGCTATGTCTTACCAGACATAACTAAGGATGAACTCTTTAAGATGTTAAGCATGCGCAAGGATCCTAGACAGATATTTTTTGGTCTTGCTCCAGGATGGATTGTGAACATGGCAGACAAGAAAATTCTGAAACCAACTGATGAGAAGCTGTTAAAATACTATAGCTCATGAGTTCAGGACTGGAGACAACTGCAGGTGTACAGGAAACATCTGGGTATGAAATAATGGATACCAAGTGGTGTTTGTTTTTAAGACTCCTGTTATACTAGACAAAACAAATTTTTGTTTATATAATCTGGTGTAGCTCAACTTTGTCATAACAATGTATGAAAAGTCTTAACATTTGGAAGCAGTGCAAAGTCTGACATAAAGTGTGTGTTTGGACACTTTCTCTTGTGATGATTTACAAGGATTTGTTGGGTTTTTTTCAGACAATGTTTCCATGTCACATTTATTCAGAAGATGATTCTAAAGAATAACTTGACCTAATAAATAGTTTATATTTCCCCTCCTCCTGATTAAAGATCAGAAGCACAGCTGTACAAAACTACTAGTATTACAATACATAACATTATAATTTGTTTTAGAAAATGGTACCTTGAATACTTCTAAGAGGTAAACCATCTATTTTTAGATAGGGAAAGTTAAAAATAACCAGGAATAACAGAAAAATTCATTTAACCTCTTCAATTCCATAGCAATGTTTTGGATTCTGCCACTGCTGTCAGTAGCACTAGAGTTTGAGAGGTCTTGATTTTTGTCTTCAGATGGACTTGAGAAAGACAGGGTGTGCAGTCCAAGAGAACTTTCTAAATTTAGAGGAAAAAAAGATGGTTATCTTAAATAAATGATCAAACATACCTAAACTTGTCTAGGTGCAAATGTAAATGCCATTAATAAAAAATCATAGCAGAATTCAGAGTAAAGAAATGTTAGTGACAGGAGATTGCGAAGGATGGGGGTGTGATGGACAAAGGATTCAGCTCAATCCCAGGTTGCATGTGTGACAGTGAACAAAAGGATTTAGATGCTGTCAGAAGTTTTGAGGAAATGGTTTTGATGCAAAACAGCATTTTAATCACACCAACTTGATACAATCCTGAAAAACACATTCCAACAAATGTTTGTTCCATCAATCTCTCTTGAACAAACATTTGTTATTACTATGCAGGAGAGTTTGAGGTTTCATACGGAGGCTCAGGATTGGGCATGTGGGGTGATGAACCAAGCCATAAATTGAAAGATGAGAGAGGAGACCAAGTTCATCTGTCAGGACTTGCTCTGACTCCTCAGAAGTTAATGAGATGCTTCTTAATTATATGAAAGCTGAATTTGGCTTTAAAATAGGGATCAGTTGGTCATTAGGAAGCAGGAAACTGTCCAGAAGACAAAGTCTTGCTTTCCAATTTATGTGCCTTTGGAAATGCTACTTAGAAGTTCCTGTAGCTGCCAAACCATCCCATCTCCTAGGGAAAGCCCCGGAGTGGCAGAATCTCCTGTATCACACCTGTGTTTTGCTCTTGTGCCTCAAGGAATGGGGGGAGGAGATAAAATTAAGAAAATCTTCTCTCTCTTTCAGAGAATAACAGGAAGTGGATGATGTTTGTCAACCAGCCCAGATTTTTTGCTTCACTCAACAAACTGCCTTGTCAGTTAATATCTGTATTTGCAAAACAAAATAAACCAAGTCTTCTAGTCTCCTGCTGATGAAAGAGTCTGAAATCCAGAGATTAACAGTGGAAAGTCATTGGTTTTTGACAGCTTACTCTCCGGCTTCTATTGTTTGTTGTTAATGTGTGTTTGATGCTATCGGGTCGTTCTCCTGATTTGTGGTTTTATAGGTGAAACAGCAAAACAACCCCAGTATAAACCTGGATTGTGAATAGCAGGAATTTGGTGTCAGTGGTGTTAACATTCATGTTTTATAAGGTGCACAACACTTTTTTTTTTTTTTGGCACATTAAGAAGAATAACCATGTGCCAAAAAGAGTATAGCTGGTGTTAACATGAATGTAGGGTAAATAACTTTCTCACTTGAGATGTATCCTGTTCTGCATCCTGATGATTGTTGCTTTGGAACCTTAAGTGACAAGCAATACTTTTTTTTTCTCTTTTTGTTATTACAATACTACTGCCTCCATTTGGGACAGAGTTGGGGGGGGAGAGTATTTATTGCCTTCCCTTATTTGTGCCATAATGTTTCTGTTTTTATGAATCAATTCACAATTGTATTTTGTGGAGGTGGTGGTACTCAACAGGAAAGCTACTTAACTGGAAGCGAAGGAGGAAGTTAGTCATATTAGTGAAGACCAGGAGACAAAAGTGTTTATGTATCATTGTGTATTTTTGGGAGGAGAAGGGGGGGAAGGCAACTTTGTTTCCACTCCTGCTTTGTATTAAAATGAACAAATTGCTCTCAGCAATTTTTTTTTCTCCAAATCAACTTCTTTGATACCCACACGCCTGCACGCGCTGCTTTCTGCAGGCTTCTAAATGGGTTTTCAGGTGAAAGGGTAACTTGGATAAAATGATAACAGTGAAAGAAAGAATGAAAACAGGAAACAGATGTCTGGTGACGTTGAGGGATTGGACAGCACTTATTCACTGAACGACGTCTTAGTCACAAGGCAGCTGTATCCTGGCTCTGATACTCCTCATGCTACAAATACCTTGGAGCCAAAACAGCCACGTTCCACCAAATCCGGTCATTCTACTTTATAAAGGTGATCTTTTATCATCTTATAATTGGAGAGGGCAAAAAGGGCTGTATGTTGCTTTATTTAAAATATGCAATGCTTGTCTTTTCCTCTCTTCTGTTTACAGTAGCCAGTATTTTATAACGGTTGTTCTGATTTTTATTTACTAGTGAAAAAAAAATGATAAGGCTATAGAGGATTTCCTGTTCATTTTATCTCATTGGGAACACAAGTCTCCTGGCAACCGAATACAGAATTATCAAAAGCACAAGTAAGTTATTGACAAGGTTGGTTTCTAATAAGTCCATAATAAACAGCCTCCCAATGGGCTGAAGGTCAGGCTCACTGGTGCAAGACTAAGCCAGCACTGGCATCTAAGGCCATGCTCTTAGGAATATGTACCATGTTTTCATGTTGTGAAGATAAATGATTGCCTTGGATATCCTGTTTTGATAGGGGGGTTTCATACTCAACAATGCATTACACAGCGAGGAGCACCCGATCTGCTGTAACAGGAAAAGCATTATCGAGTAGCTGAGGGAAAAAAAATCATTATCTGTGCCATAAAATACCAAAAGCCATGTCGACTTTTATCAACATCATAGTTTTGAATGGTTCCTTGATAAAAATGGTTACATCCGAGACTGAAATCAAAATAAAGGTCTCTGATTGAGTACATATGTTGTTATATCATACCTTGATAATTAGAAATCACCTGGTTCTTATGAGATAGCCTCTACTAACAGCAGCCAGGCAACTCTATACTTACAGGTAGGTGACTGCAGACCATAAGTTTAAAACAAATTTTCCCTCTCACATGTACAACAAAGACACACTGGCTTTTAATTCATTATACTTCATATTATAGTATTTGTATCTAACAACCAAAAGTTGATTAAACCACTCACTGATTTCCAAAAAGGAATAAATTGGTGGCCCTGATGTGAATCTTTGCTGGCAGGGTGCCAACATTGTTTTGACATACGAGCATAATTGATGTGAGTGCTCCAGGAAGTCATATAAAAGTGATCAATTATGAAGATCGCTTCCCATTGCTATTCTATTATTTTCTACTTTATTGCTAAAATTTTAAAATGCTAATGCAAAGCTGAGTTTGCACTGTTGAGCACTCACAAGTTCTGTAAAAATTTGTTTCTACCTTGAAACTGCTGCACAAGTTTTGTACTTTAAATATGTGTTATATTCACATATCGCTAAAATAAGAAAGATGTGTCTGAAATAACCTATCTAATATTCCATATGCAGATTGATTTCTTAAAATTTCCTAATTGATCAGATGGGAATAATTTTGACATAACTCAGTTTATTGTTACATCAGTTTATTGTTATGTGTTTGTGAAAAGATGTAATTAGAGGTCCTGGTGTGACAGAATTCTTTCTCTAAGGAAAATTAGGAACTTTTTAACCTCCTTATCTCCTATCGCAGGTAGCCCATCTTGATCTTTTATAGCAGAATATATGATATTGACTAAGAATTACTGGTTTCTCAGTGGAATCAAACTATCCTCAGCTCTTTTCTGTCTCCTGGTTCATGTTCCCTCTGTTCATCTGCATCCTCCCGAGGTCTCTTCTCACTTCTCCCATTGCAGTGGTGGGAACTCCAGGGCTCAATCATTCTCACAGTGTCATCCTGTCCGGCCCACTCTGGGTTTGAAAATCTGGTTGTTTTATGTGCCTCTGGAGCAGGAAAAGTGTTGATCATTCCTGCATCTGTTTATACGAGGGGGTTTTTCGTGGCTTGAGTTTCCTGGACTGGTGTTGCTTTTGTTGTTAAAAATGTCAACAGCGATGTTGTTTACTTGTTAACCTTGTCGAGCCCAAGACACGCACCAGCCAGGCTGGGGGGGCCCTGGAGCAAGGGATTCAGAGTTTATTCAGAGTTGAGGAGGAGAGTGTCTCTGCTCTCAACTCAAGAATTGCACACACTGGATACCAGACTGAGTGAACAAGCAGTTTTGTACCCAAGGCATCAATGGCCAAATCAATCTCCTTGCACTTTTGGAAGCCCAACCTCTGTAAGATTCATTCTATCTCCTGACAAGATTGTCCTGCCTGGTCTCTAATCTGTAAATAGGGGCAGATGTCAACATTTAGGATGCTTGTGTCTTCAAAAGTCTGCTATTAACTTCAGAAAGTGCAGTTAGCAGAGACTGGGCTGAAAAGTAGAATCACTGAACAGAATTAGTTCAGTTCTACTCAAATCAGGACACCAGGTTGGTCTGAAAGTGCCACTTCTTGGTGCTAATATTTTTATTGTTACTCTTTGGGCAGATAATCACAGCTAGAGGTTGGTGTACGTAGAGCAACCTATGAAAAATAAGTTGATGTGTAAATTTTCAGTAAATCAGCTCTTTATGGATTTTATTTTTTTTTTGTAATGCTGGTGTAGTTTGCCTTGCTCCCAATGTGGACTACCTTAAATTAAGAAAACAGATTTTTTGACAGGCTGAGAGAATTGGGCTTGTTCAGCCTGGAGAAGAAAAGGCTCCAAAGAGACCTTGTAGCAGCCTTCCAGTATCTGAAGGGAGCCTACAAGAAAGCTGGGGAGGGACTTTTCACAAAGGCCTGTATTGATATTACAAGGGGTGATGGGTTCAAACTGAAAGAGGGTAGATTTACATTGAAAATGGGGAGGAAATTCTTCACTCTGAGGGTGGCAAGACAAAAGAACAGGTTGCCCTGGGGGGTTGTGGGTGCTCCATCCCTGGAGGTGTTCAAGGCCAGGTTGGATGGGACCTTGAGCAACCTGGTCTAGTGGGAGGTGTCCCTGCCATGGCAGGGGTTTGGAACTAGATGATCTTTAAGGTCCCTTCAAATGCAAACCGTTCAATGAAACTCACTGTTAAAATCTGACAAGGGAGATGCTTTATTTTAAGTGTAGCTGTGGCTCAGAGCTTCAAGAGTTGGAATCCAAGTTACCTATAAATTGAGTATAGTGAGGTGTTGTCTTAACTTCAAAATTAGCACAAGTTTAAATTTACATTGCTCACAAGTAGACAATTGCTTAAGCTTATTAATGACTATGAAATTTGATTGGTGTGGTCAGGGGAGCCTCCAGGGTCCCTGTGCTTAGCCTGAAGCAGACATAGGAGCTCCACTGACTGGGACAGTAGTTTTACCATGTAAAACACTTGTATGCACCCAAAACTGATGTATCTGGAGCTAAATCCCACCCTATTTTTAGTGACCCAAGGTGCTTGAAGTTAATGTTTGGAAGTTCTCCTTAGGGAGCCATCACCAGCGTGGACTGGGAGCTTCAGAAGCTTGAAGTACTGGGTTGTGCTTGTCTTTGAAATTAAATATGCTGATTTAATAAAAAACAAAGTCAGACAACACCTTGGTACCACAAGAGGTGAAATGCTGATAATCAATCAGTGTTATTTTACATCTGTTGGAGATAGCAGGTTTTCCAGGATACAGGAATCAGTGGCAACCCTGCCTGGAAGCCTCTAACTCAAGGTGGATGACTCCAAATTCCCAGCCCTTCACTTGAAGGTGCTGCCATTCAGATTTTGGCTGCCTGCCTTCTTTGGCCCTCATGCAATAGTGCTGGTGTTTGTGCCAACTCTAATGTCTAAGTTTCGTCAGTAAGTGAAGCATGGAAATTAGTCACCTGAATTGCAGAAGAAAAACTGGAAGAGGAGGATAGTGCCCATCTGAGGTGTCAGCTTCAGCAAGTGGTGCTTGTAGTGGTTACACAGAATGGTAGGGGTTGGAAGGGACCTCTGAAGATCATCTAGTCCAATGCCCCTGCTAGAACAGGATCTCCTAGAGCAGATCACACAGGAACACATCCAGACAGGTTTTTAAAGTCTCCAGAGATGGAGATTCCCCAGCTTCTCTCGGCAGCCTGTTCCAGTGCTCTGTTACCCTCACAGGAAAGAAGAATTTCCTTATGTTTAGGTTGAATTTTTATCTCTTTATTGTATTTATGTGTTAGATTAGAGAAGGTGACTGAGATTTAAACACAGATGTTGTCTCTTTGCCCTCAGTGTGTCTCTCGTGGTGCCCCCAACAACTACAGTCCTGAATTGTGTTGTCTGTATAGAAGCCAGATTTAGGACTGATCCTTCTATAGATGTGGACTTGCTCTTTCTCCAGTTTTCAGTAATTTCTGGATCCCTGAAACCTCACAGATGTTTGCTTTTTAGTGCACAGGCACCTACCCCTTCTTTTTTCTCTTTGGCAAGGCAGAGGCTCTAATCTCCCCAGCAGGCGGTCTGGGGATGGGCCATGCACTAGGCTTGAGACTGTTCCAGTCAAAATATTATTCTACTGGTTTTATGTTGGACTTGGCTGGTGTGACATTGCTGCTGCCCTCACTTCTCAGGCTTGAGAGATGTCTGGGCCAGTTGTGACTTTGTTGTTGGGTTGTGGTGTTATTGTTGTCATTGGAAGGCTCCAGCCCTTCCAGGTTCATCACTAGACAGGTGTTTACTGTGAAGTGATGATGGGATGAGTTACCACAGTGAGGATGGGACCATGTTGCAAAATTGAGTCAGTTTTTCTGCACTCACTTGTATGTATCTGAGGGGATTGAAGCATTGGGTTGCTCTGATTTTGTCTTCTGTTGTGGAAAAGCTCATCTGTCCATTAAGAGAATGTAGGAAGGAAACAAGGTGAGAAACTCAAGTCTTTTTTTGTGCATCTCATGAAAAATGCCCATTTTCCCAGTTGGAACCATTGCTCTGCTGAGCTGGATGACTTTGCTTGCAGCATGTTAGGAAATTGCAGCAGGCCCCTGTGGCCACTGACATGCAGCTGTGCCATAGTGGTTGGCCCTAGTGAAAGAAAAGACCATCTGGGCAGACTTGGGAACAGGAGAATCAAGGTATGAAAGTCTCCATCTGAAGAGATGCCAAAATCTGAGACATGAGTATTCTGCAACCACCACTGAAGCTCTGCTGCCTGTTTAATTACTCTTGGTTTTGCTGACACTAGTGTTAGGAACTGTAAGTATTCAAGAAATTGAAGAATACATTTTAGGTTTTCTTTGTTGTCCTTTGAGTTTTCAGCCCTGCAGGGATCTTGTTTCCAAGCATTGTTCCTGTATCCAGCAAGGCTAGAGGCAGATTGAAGAAGTGGGAGCCAGCATTTTCATGTGGTGGCATTATTCCAGGAACTGGCTCTTTAGGATAAACAGTAAATATTGTGAGGCTTGCAAAGCAGTTTCTGATTCATTGCTTGTGCCCTGCTGAGTTACTCATTGTTTGAGAGCATAACTCCTCTGCTGTCTCTGCAGTTGACCTCTAGTCACATCTCCTTGGCATCAAAGAAACGTGCTGCTGTTGCCAGCATCCAAACCTGAGGGCAACAAGCATTATATCACCAGGTACATGAGCATCTCACTCAAAAGCCTCCCCTGCTCCTTTCCCTGAATTACAAGACTACTCTGACAGCAGTTGCATCTGTTCACTGGGATGAGGAGAAGGTCCAGTGTCTTCCTGGTACAGGCAAGGCTGACACCTAGTGACCAGACGCATCTATTCCTATGGGAATTCCCTGAATTCTAATCACTATTTGCTCTTATCTACGTCTGGACGGTTTAAACTTCAAGGTGAATAGTTTATTTCTTTAATCATCACTTTTGGCCTTAATTGTTTCTAGTGAACTCCTCCAAAGATGATGTTAAGGTTGCTTGAAAGCTTGTTCAAGCTTAATGTTGGAGCTATGAAGATTTTGTTTGTAGTCTCCTGGGAGCTGCTCATTGCAGCTGCTCTGCGCAAACTGAGATGGCTGAGAACAATCAGTGGAAAGTTCAGAATATGGTTCTTCCTTATTAAAACCATGTCTGCCCCAGGTGTTTGGATTCTTTGCTCATCCTGTTTTCAAGAAATCAGAATAAAACATAACGGGGTATTCTCAAGAATCCAAAATCAAACATAATGGGGTATTCTCAGAGTTGCAACATTTTCAGTCTACTGATGTCTGCTGATGAGTGGTAGCATCTTAGTGATGCTGCCTGTTCCATCATCATCTCAGGTCCTACTGGAAATGCTTTGAGTTCTGTGCCTCAGCAACCTGTGGGTTAAAGAGGAGTAAAACCTTGCTCAAAGACTTTTCTAGAACCCTTCTGATTTTTCTTTGGTTATCTGGATTGATATTTCAGGAGTATAACATACTTCTGATAACTGTGTGACCTTGACCAGGAGTAGCCATATAAATTTGGGGGAACAGCCCCCACATAGTCAACCAAGCAGTCTCCTTTTAGGAATCCAAAAGTAGACTGCAGAGGTTGGTGTGGTTCCCCATGTTAATAAGTTTCACAAGAAACCCCATATGGAAGCCCTAAAGAAGCCTTCTTGGACCAGTCCTTGGGACTGGAGGAATTTCTTGTCTTAAATGTCTTTTATCATTTAAATATTTCTTGAAATATTGGAAATAAATGTTTGGGTTGATTCAGCTTGAGTGTTTGCTGCTAGTGCTGTGTTTGGCTCTACAAAGAGCCCGAGCCCAATGTTTTTCTGTGGCTGAAAGGAAACTTTGATTCTTCCTGAGTGAAATAACTAGGAACTTGCACAAGCCCCGTGTTGTTGAACGGAAAAGGCAGACTTTTTTTCCTTTCAGATAATCTTTTATATCTAACTCAGAACTTTACGTATGGCTCTGGTTCTGTATCTGTGGCCTGTTTCTAATTAGCCTCTGAAAAAAAATAATGGTTCTGTAGTTTAAAATCCACTGAATTTTTAATCTGCTAACTGTCTCTGATAGGATCTGCCTCTGGAGAGAGGGTTAGCAAATTCCCAAGGCAAAGATCTGTCAAAGGCAGCAGATTCCAGTCTCTGAGCAACAGGAGCCTCCAGCATTGCCATCACCTTTTTGTAAGTCTGGGATTCAGATACTCTAACACTGTAGAACTAATTTTTTCTATGCAGAGTAGTCCACATCATCGTGGCCTATTTTTTTTTCCATCATCACAGCTCTCACAGTTTTGTTCCAGAATTGTGAGGGCACCAAGTCTGACCATCCCTGCTTGAGCCACCAGTCAGGATGCCATGAGATGGCTGGGGCTGTTCTGGTGCCCCTGGCTGGGATGGTGGGACAGAAGGAGCTACCAGCCCCTGCCCTGCTGCCACCTCACGGTTCTGTGACACTAGGAATGAGAATAGCAAAACTGTCCAAACACACACAGATAACACAGTTCTTTTAAACAGTCTGAAAGACTGAGGGTGTAACTCCAGGAGGGTCTCAAAACTCCCCCAGTAACATCTGCCTGAAGGAAAAGTTGTGTTTTCTCACTCGTCTTTGCAGCTGTCCTTGGTGTGTCTCCAGAAGGAGCTCACACTGTTTAAAAGGTAGTTTCATTTGCACAGTCAAAAATTCACAAAAACTGACTTCTAAACTTAGATTTTGCAATGGAAATGAAATTAATGATAGTTATAAACAAGAGTCATGGAACAGGTAAATGTGACTTTGAGCAGGTGTAAGTAATGGACATTTCAAATTCATTTTGAAAGCCAGATATTTGGGATCCTGAAGGTCTTGACTGTTATTTTTGAGTTCATAAGGGTTACAGTATATAATGATTTCCCGCCCTTTTCTTTTTTTGAGGTAACAGGAGTTTTGTTAACCAGTCAGACCAATTGTTTTCACTATTTCAGACCACAAGCACAGGATTCCTGCCTTTGTTCAAAGCAGCACCGTGAGGAAAAATAAAGCTCTCCAGTATCAGAGTAACTTCATCTGCCTACAGGGAATAAATGAGGGCATCTGTTATGGCTCCATCTCCAGTTTCCACATACAGGTAGATATCACTCCTGGAAAACCCACTCAGAGCCTCAGGCAGCTTGTGTGGTATTTGTCAGTCCTGTGCTCACACTGGTACCAGTAGGATCCAAGTGGCAGGTGCCCCAGGGTAGAGCTAGGTCCATACCTCTGCTCCAGAGAACGTGTGGTGTGGAGCTCCAGCAGTGCAGACATGGGGATGTGTGCAGGCAGAGCCAGGGGAAATCACTCAGAGCAACCTCCTGTGCTCAAAACTCCCCCAAAACCTTCCTCGTGCTGTCCTTCCTCCAGCACTGTCCCAGCCTGGAGATGATGGCACACACAGAGCCCTATCACCCAAGCAGATGATGGTGTCCTCATGATCTAGCAAGAGGTGTTGGAAGAATTTCTACTCCTGCCAGAGCTCATCTTCAAGGCCTCCTGCTATCATCTGCCACCTGGTAATGTGGGAAGAATTCTGTTTCATTCCTTGAGTAAGGGCAGACCCACCAGGACAGTCACTGGCCCAGCTCTGCCTGCTCTTACAACCAGCTACCACCACACTGAAGATGATCCTGATCCTTCAGACTTGTGCGTCTCTGTCAGAATTTCACATGAGATGTTGTAGGAACCACCAGGTAAGACATGGAGCTCTGTGGTTTCTCTTCTGCTTGTATCCAGAATTGCACAAACTCTAATGATGCTTCTGACTATCCAAAGAGTCTGGCCATTTATATATAAAATTCCTTTTTAGATTACAAGCTTTTCTACCAATTTGCTTGGATTTTACCTGTATTTTATTCATAATGCAACCAGATTCATCACCCACTTGCAAATATGAAGTACAAAGGCATGTCACAATTTCAGTCACAGCCAGAGTTAGTTAAACTTATGTTAAATGTACCTGGTTGACCTTAGTTCTTCTTGTAACCCAGGATGTCTCCCCACTGCACATCAACTTGAATTTTACTCATCTCTGTTCTAAAAATAGCAACTGATGAAGCCTTAAGTAGAAGATTTGCACTGTTAAGATTGCTTGTTGGGTTTTTTTACAGAAATCCACCAGGAAATGCCCAATTCTACACCAAACCACTATTTTTGTGTCTCTGTCCACTAATATTCTTTATCAGAAGTCAACTGTTTGTGATCATTTCTGCCTATAGTGTTACTGACTCCTTTTTGAAACAAGGATTTTTGAGAATTCCTAATTCCACAGTCTAAGTAAAGACATGATGGTGAAGTGTAGGCTCATGCATTAAGCTATAAAGTACGGTGTCGTTTAAATAATGATGGAACTTCTGTGCTCACTGAGGAATGACTGGATTCCTCTCTGTATATTTGAGCAGTTTATTCAAATTAACACAAAACACTGAAAGAAAGAAGTCAAAGGGAAAATACAAGGGTCTCATATGAGTGAAAAAGATATGATGACATGTAAGGAACTTTAAAGGCTATTTAGTTTTGCTGGGATTCAGATGTTTTCTCTCTTCTCTATGCCCATTTCAGCCTCTTCTGTGCTGCCCTTCCTAGGATGCTAAATCCTCTGACCACATGGAAGACAAGTCTGAGGGTCCCACAGGACACAGGTCAGCCTGACTTACAGCACATTTCTGTTCTGATTAACCTCTCTGTACTAATTTGTTTGGATCAGTTAGATTATGTATCTACTTGGGGTTTTTTCACGTGCAAACTGAAAACAAATCTATACCAATGACCCTTATTTACTATGAAAATACTATAGTTTATTACCCCTTGGCTGATAATAAATCTGATCAGCAAGCTACCCCCTGGCTATTAATTTCTTTAAATAAAACATGGAGATGCTGGTATACTAACCTCTTCCAGAGGTGTCAGAGCTCTCTGCTGCAGGCTGGAGAGGAGAGTTTCAGCAGCTAAAATGTAAATTCTTCTCATTAGACTCCAGCAAACCCAACTCCCAGACTCCAGCTAGAGAAGCCAGGCTTCAGCAGGGATGCTGCTCATCAGCCATGGGTGAGGGCACATGTCTCCTGCCCTTGGTGCTCTTGGAAAGATGCACACAAAGGAACTGACTGGAGAGGGAAACAATGAAATCAAATCCAGAAAATAGCCTGTCAAAAGCATAAGAGAAACATTTTTCCCCAAAATATTTTTCAGTTGCAGCAGTCTCAATCTGCTTGTAACAGTAGTAAGAACAACCCTTCCAGATTTATGCAAACTTAACAGCCTCTAAGATTAGAAAAATAACTGTAACCTTCTGCTTTCACATTAAAAGGTCTAAATCTCCAAATTATTCCAAATGTATTTAATGCAAATTCAGCTCAGAAAGTTGAATTTTTACATGCTGCTCTGTTCCAGTTTTGTCTCCACTTCCTCTCTACTTTTTTTTCACTTGCCACTCCTAATCAAGGGAGAGAGATTTTATTGACCAGTGGCAGAAGCAAACAGATGTAAAGCACAATACAGAATAAAAAATAAGAGAAGCTGCTATCAGCTTAGATGATTTTCATTAACAAGATAACTTCCTAACTTTTTGTGAGGTGAACATTCACTATTTTTTCTAGTTCATGCCACGTGTGACTTTTATTGATTACTCAAACATGAAGAATAATGTTTTGCATAAACTGATTTAGCAGATGTGATAACTGATCAGATAACTGATTTAGCAGATGTGGAGCATTGCCTAAAAAAATCTTTCTTTCTTTCTTTGCCACTAGTTTTCCTCCAGAGAGGAACCAGCTCCTTATCTGCCCTGGCTGAAACTGGGAGAAGGCACCTGCCTGGGTGACTCAGCTACACATGGGACCAGCAGAGCCGGGTGTCTTTCACTGCTCAAGAAAGAGGCTGCTGCCTACTTCCCGACGTCTCCCAAGGGGATCTAGCCACAAAAATACACTTCTTGCTAAAACACAGCAGCAATGAGGTGGAGCAGTCACCTGTGAGGACTGGGAGCTGACCTGGGGGCCTCCTGGGACCATGAAGGCCAAGGGTGAGGATGGGAGCAGCAGCAGTCCCCAGCTTGCAGCCCTGTTTTTCAGCCCTGTGGGGTTCACACTGTTGGTGAATATGGTGGTCAATGTGTGTTTCTTTCTGACACTGAGCAACAAAATCTGTCTTTCTTATTTTAGGTGAAAAACTGCAGAGCATTAAGTGGAGACAGGTACAAAGCAGCCTGCAAAAATTCAACTTACAGGACAATTTGCAGATAGTTTTGCCAATCTCAGTGGTTACCTGCAGAGCTTTGTGATGAGTACAGCAGCATCCATCGTTATCAGCAAGAAGATCCATACACAGTAATACAACGAGAGGTACACCCATCACCTCCACCACCTTACAACAAATCAGAATGAAGGTTGAAATGTGTGTGGGGTGGGTATTTTCCCTAAAATTAATATACAAAGACTTGGAAGAACGGCAAGAGCACAGTGACCACTGGGGGGAGATCTTACTCCGGCCACCCTGGCCCATGGGCACCTACAACTCCCCAGTGCTGGGACCAGCAGGTTGGCTCCATTTCTGGGTCAGGTCCTGAGATTAAAACTCTCTCGTTTGGAAGGAGAAGTCCTGGGAGTGTTCTGAAGCAGGAATCCTTCAAAATGTGCTTTGTGCCACAACAGAGTGTTGTTTAAAGCGATGGGAAATGTCCACAGATGTCTTCTTGTAATTAATTGCTCATGAGAGCTTTTAAAGCTTTCAGTCATGTGTAGAGGTTAATGAGGCAACAACTCTGGGGGGAAGGAAAAGAGAGTTTTGAAAGATAATGGTCAGTAATGGGAAAGGTGCTACTCTATTACCTTTGCATTTCCTGGTGTTAAAAACTGCAATCTTTGAGGATATCTGTGTGTCAGAAATGGTCAGATGAATACTCCTGTTACACTGAAATAACCAAGTGGTGGTGAAACTTTTAAGGTTGCCAGGAAAAAAAGTACTAGAAATACAGTAAGTAAAGACGTCTTGTAAAGACACTTTTTCTTCTAATAGATTTAAACAGTGATATAAAGTATTCATTGAGCACAATATGTTTGCAAGGCATTTAGAATTATATTATGCTACATCACTACCAACAGCCCCACTGAGCTGCTTATGAAGTTACTGTTTAGTTGGAGTAAACGTACTCCTCTAGCACTCTGCTTACAAATGAAATAACTGAAGATATGCTGAGATTTAGTCTTCCAGGTGGGAAAACAACACCACGCAGTGAAATACTGGAACAAGTGGCCTTTGGGAAATAAGGTGCAACACAATGACACTGCATTTTCATTTCTAGAACCAAAGTGTTATGGGAAACCCACTTTGTGATGCACTGTCCCCGTTTGTAACATGGCGCTGTAAGGGTCCTACTGAAAGGAAGAGGATCTATTTTCCTTTTCACCCCAAAATCAAGCAATGTGCCGTTCTGTGGGCCCAAGCACAAAGTGGCCAGTTTGAGGATCACACAAAGTGGGAGCAGTATTTCTGCCATATAGCTATGTCACCTCCTGGGTGTCGACAGGCACTGTTAAACTAGGATGGAAAGAAAACTCTTGCTTTTACCATCAGTGAGTCATTTAATTCTTCTTTACCTTGCATTCAGAGAAGATGTGAATGTCCAGTGAAGTAGGATCTTCAGATTTCCTCAAGCTTGGGAAATTTTTAGCATAGTATTGCAACAGAAGTGTATTAGAGAAGGACTGTCTAGTTTGTTAGTTCTGCTGAGGATGAGATTTTGTGCTTTGGATTTTGGCAACTTAGTCTTTCCATAACCTCTGCTGCTTTCCTCAAGTCCACTTAGATTTTTCAGTGGAAGTTTTGTGACTGAATTATGCAAGTACAAGCAGGGAATCAGTGTCTCTGTGTTTTATCTCCTGCATGACATGAAGAACAGACTCCTTAAAGTTTCTGTCATGTGTGAAGGCAAGAATCACTGCAGAGTTTGTTGACTGCTTGTGCCCTATGAATTGCAATGAGCTTCAGGAGGCAAGAAGTCATCTTGGAGCATTCTGGAATAAGAACTGAATTGCTCAGGAAGCCCCTTTGATCTCTGTGCCTCCTACTTGTGAAACTCAAGTGCACAACTATGGTTGGATGAGGTTGATTTTATTTCTTATGGATGATAGCTCTGATTCACACAACACAGTCATGAGCAGTATCAGCTAGAAAATGTTGTTCAGCACACTCAGAAGAGCAGATTCTGGCCAGCTTAAATCCAGCCTTGCATGCTAAAGTCAAGGAGTAAGGATAGCAAGATTGCAGAGCCTTTTCTGCTCCTATTTATCTTAAACATCTGTGGGAAAGATGAAGAGAAAGGACTCCTGGCACGTGCAAATATATAACCCCTCTCTCCAGCACAGTAAAACTGGATAGCCATAGGAAATATAATGTTCTCTGCCTTTATATGATGAATGATGTATGAGAATTTTGTGGTAGAGTTCAATAAATTCAATGTATTGTTTCGGAGGCAGAAGTGCTTCTTCTGGTTTCTCTCATCATCTCTTTGAAAAGGTCCATCAGAATAAAATGCTGAAGCAGACCAATAAAAGAATTTTCAAGCTCTCTGGCTACCTGATGGATTTTTGTTTATGGTTTGGAGGTAAAACTATGGATCAGCACATGGCCTAGGTTAGAAGAGGAGTTCCCAGTTATCGGTGAATGTGGTCCGTGAACTAATCTGGGATCTTAATGTTCAATTGCTCTGTTCAAGTGTGGACAAAAAAATAAAATCTGGTTTATTTCAGAGCTCTCCTCAGGATTTCCACAGGTTTTGTGGTGCTGCAGAATGGATGGAGGCTTAGAACAAAAGCACAAAGGCAGGTTCAGCTATTTCTGAAATTAAACCTTCCTCTCTTGTAATATAAAGAAAATCCCTGCTGAGGCAATCTTCTACTCACTCATTTCAGGATCACATGAACTGGCAGATAATGTCCTAAGCTTTGTTTCTAGCTCCTGGTTTGACAAGCTGTCCGGAGTCAGAATAACCCTGGCCTCATACTTCTTCCTCGAGTCTCCTGCTGAGTGTAAAATATGGCTGTCCTGCAGTTTGAATAAAGCTTTTAATGTGCCATGGGATGTCACGGTCCACAGCAATGGAATACAGTGTTCTGCTTGCTGAGAACCAGAAGAAAAGCTAACCAAACTGGTTTCTTCCTCCTGAGTACATAGTGACTGACTGGAAATCCAGCCACTGAGACTAAAAATATCGGCCTCCATCACAAAAAAAAAGAAGTATTTGACAGCTGGATTTAGTCTTCCCTCAGCACCAACATCTATTTGCCCCTAAAAGTTTGGTGAGTGCACTGAGGCCAAATAATGTAATCTCATCTCCCAGTGCATCATTAACAGGCTGTGGGGGAAGGCGGATGTTCTTTCTTTGATTGAAGCCCTCCAAGAGGAATGGTCAGAGCTTTCATAGAAATGGTGCTGTTCTAAAGGTTTCCCTGCAGCTGGGGCAAAAAAGAAAAGTTTCTCTGAGAATATAAGGAGAAACAACTCTTAGAAGCAGGTTTTTGTTCCTCTCTGCTGCAATGCTTAAAGGAGCTGAAGTGCTGACCCCTTGGTCCTCAGACCTACATGTACAGGCACAGACTGCCCTGACCTGGTCAGTCACTGACTTCTGTGTCAATGGACATAGGAGGACTTCAGGAGCATCAAACACCTCCAGTGTTGCTGAGTGTTCCTACAGGTTTCTTGCTGCCTTTTTCTCCTTTCTTCTTCATGTTGCAGAGCTATTAGTGGCAGAGCAAGGCAAGATGTAAGCCAGATCTCTTCTGTCCAGCCCTGGTGAAGACTTACCTGTGTAAATGGCCACTGGTCAATGATGAGATTTCAGAAGGAAGATAGATCAACACTGCTTTGGGTCAAAATTTGTCCAGTGAGCAACAAACCTTCTCAGAAAGCACATGATGAAGGCCATAGCTGCAGGTTCTGTGTGTAAGTGCTGAAGTACATGGAGAGGTTGGTGAGCCAGCTTAAAGATACCTTGTGGAAATCTTTGCCCTCTCTCACTGCATCTCCTGAGCAGGACCCTGACACAGCCCTGATATTACTGTTTTCCAACACCGAGCTGTATTTTCCTCCAAGCTTTACAGCACGCTTTTTTACCGTGCTGGGCTCAACCAAGGCTAGTCTCCATTTTAATAGATGTATTTTCCACAGGAAATTAATGTATTGTTTCCCCAAAGCTATTTCAGTCTGCAAACTTCTCTGCAGTCTGCCCAGTTGCACGTTATTTCAGCCAGCCGAGCAAATCTCGTGCCCCCAACAGCTCTGTTGCTGGTTTTAGCCACGGGAATTGTGTCAGGCTCAGATTTACTACTTGGATCCTCCAACTGACAGGCCCCTACAAGAGACCTGGCAGCAGAATATCCCCGTGGTTTTTTTGCAAAGGAAACCTGTGTACAGGGTTTTTCTAATTGTTATGTTAGTTCTCTTCCTGTATGTGTACCATGGTACCTACAGACACTGGGATATGTGGTGTATAGGGACTGTATGTGTACCATGGTACCTATAGACACCAGGATATATGGTGTATATGGACTGTATGTGTATTGTGGTACCTACAGACACTGGGATATATGGTGTGTATGGACTGTATATGTACCATGGTACCTATAGACATTGGGATATATGGTGTATATGGACTGTATGTGTACTGTGGTACCTATAGACACTAGGATATATGGTGTGCAGTCCCACTCCGGCCCAGATGAACCACAGCTGGAGTGTGCAGCTCCAGGCACCCAGCCACGTGCTCTTCTTGTTGACTCTTTGTGGAGATGCCGATGGATATGCCCGTTCCCTGGGACCCAAGCTATCTCCATGAGGAGATGTGGATGTGGATGGTGTAGGGAGCAGCAGCCACCACCTCCAGATTGCCAGGGGGAAGAATTAAATTGCTGTGTCAGCAATGTAATGGTGTATATGAACTGTATGTGTATCTATAGATACCAGTATATCCCGTCTTTGACTGTGGATTTGTTTATTTTCAAAGTCTTTCCAGCCAATATTGTTGGGATTTTTGAAATTAGCCTGGGTAGTTTGAAGTCTTCCTTTTCTCAGGAGGCATTACTGGCATGGCAGCAGGGGCACAGCTCCACTTTTAAGGTGACAAACACTCCCTTCCCCGAGCTGCTCTCTGTGGAGATGACAAGTAGCTGGCGGCTGCCGGGTCTGTGTAGGAAATCTCCACAGCGCTGCTGAGAATGTTTATTGTAGGGAGAGAACTTTTGCCCTGTGAAGTCACCTCCTACTAGTCACCAGTAGGTTTCTGATATTCTATCACAGGAAATTCCTGGTGGACCACAAAAGCAATCCCCTGAGTCCAGCTGCTGGTTGAGAGGGGGGGTTGAGACGTGGTGCACCACAGCACCGGGTCCAGCCCCAGCCTCCAGCGTGGGGCAGAGCACCTGTGCCCTGCAAAATGCAGACATGGTGCTCCTCAAACAATGTTAGAATGAACTATACAGGGGGGGCAAAGGTCAAGCCAACCATTATTGTCCTGCATTTTATGCAAACAAAAAAAATGTATTAGAGGATGTGCTTTGTATTGTAACAAGGTACTGGGAGATTATATTTAGGCTTGGTGGCTTTGAAGCCCTTGGTAACACAACTGTATAATCACAGCTCTTGATGTTAATGAGGAAGTTATATTATAAGGTACTCCATCAAACTGGGAGCGGTGTAGGAAGAATTAATAACCTTTAGGAGAGCATCTAAAAGCAGCTATCAAGCCCTCGAATGCTGACTGTATGAGATGAATATATGCACATTTCTGTGAAGGAGAAAGACAGCAATTGGCAATTACTTTTCTCACCTCTAAAAGCAAAGTCCTTGCTCATCAGACACCAGTTCATTTTCTGGAACACCTCAGAGGGCACAGCCCTCATTAATGCTCTATTTTCTTCTGCTGGGGTTTCAAGCATTGAATCCCAGTAACTACCTTAGAAAAAGGTTCATCCAATCTTGCTCTCTATCTGTGTGAGTTGGTGCACAACAGGGAAGCAGCCTTGGAAAGGATGAACACCATGTGTGTGGTTGGATGTTAAAATGCTGGGTGTCCCTTAACTAAAAGACATCAAACTCCTCCTTTCTTTTAAAGATAGAGATGCTGTGGAAGCAAAATGCTAACCCCTGCTAAAAATAGATGACATGCTTCCAGAGAACTGCTACAAGCTTCTCGCCAATGTCAGATTTCATCTGTCTGCAACCTCAGGGTGTGCAAGCCTTCTGAAAAGTGCTCTCTCTGAGGTTTATAGGATTTTGATGCCTCACTCCTTGTTTGCTGCTACTAAAGCGCTCCTCTGTTCATTGCCTTTTGCATCTCCACACTGTTGCTGAGCAATCTGTGAGGTGTGAGCAGCAAGGAGCCAGCAGTTCAGGCATCAGCTCCTTCCACCAGTGCAGTGCAGCAAAACAAAACTATACTGTAAGAAGTTGTGTGTTTTGGGGGTCTGGTAGTGGTGCCAGTGAGTTTTTTTGAGTTAATGAGTATGGCTAGCTCTTTTTTTTTTG
>VYZX01013296.1:7660-32026 GCA_013401335.1 Brachypteracias leptosomus | reverse complement strand
GAAAAATCTGTATTCACCTCAAAACCCACTAGTTTACATAAATATTTTAATATTTCAGTGTGAATGTTTTTCTTTAGAACTCCACCTAAAGCTAACAAGAGTTGAGTAACTAGAATTTATGCACTAGAATGAAAGGTATATGCCTCATTTCTTCTCCATTACAGTCAATAAAATCAGGTGGTTTGTTTTATCATTTTAAGTATATTGTAATCAGAAACTGTTCTGAAAGGTTGCAGAATNAGACCTGCTCAGAAACACAAAGCCCAGGGGCTGAGAAGCAGATAGCATTTCCTCTCTCTTGCAGGTACCCTGTTACTAACAGCCGAGGCTCTGTCTTTACCTTGTTTCCAATTGTTTTATACTAGACTGCATTTGCTGCAAGCGCTTGTCAGACGCTGTCTCTCTTTTCTGGGCAGCTGTCACATCTTCTTCCTAGAAAAAAAATATATGTGTTATCCTGACATCATCTGAGCTTCACTGAACACAATGAAAATATATTAACACAAAACAAGCTAGAGAACAACTTGCCATGAATTTAAGGTCAGCATTCGGGTAACTCACTAGCCATTCAGTTGCAATGGAAAATGAGACCTTCCTCTAGAATACCTTTCTCTCCAGTTGGCCTTGAAGNTATATTATATTATATTTAAATATTCAACAGTAACCAATCTGTTCATTCACTCTAAACCTGTATCATTTACTGTTGGTTTTGTGACATGGTAACTTCCATATCTACAAATAGTAGAACTATACTCATTAAACATTGATAAGCTCTTAGCATAACAGATACCAACAGCTCCTCACATAATATTTAGTATGGGTTTGGAAGAGAGGACAGGGAACATCTGATGNTATACCTACGTTAAAATCTTAAGAAAAATATACATAATCCCAGCAGTTCTACAGCAAATACTTAATTTCAATTAATCGGGAAAGCTAATTTTGTTATAATTTCTTTAACAAGCAAAGGTAAAAACATTATTCCCAGACACACAGTCCTCACTGCAGATCCAAAACCTTCACCTTACTCCATCTGAATCATGCATCTTTCTCCTACACAAAGTACTGTTAAATTTATAAGGGCATTCAGATGTTTCCCCCAAATATTTCAAATGTGCTGTAAAACAAAAAACCTCAAAACCCAGCATAAGAAGGTAAAAAATAAGAAAAATAGAAACAGATCATAAAACTCCAAACAGCTTAAGTATTAAAAATGCATTTTAGTGACCAAATTCAGATCAAATTCAGAGGTGTGTGTTTTAACAGGCAGCAAATTGATTTCTAAAGATGCAGCTTTTATTCTTCACTGTGCAATAAATCTTAGCAAATTATTTGTTTAAATGCTTTAATATTCTGAAATGCAGATACATGCCCTAGCAATGCCAATGTGGTGTGTGGGGGAACTCATGAGATGCTTTCTCCTCAGGGCACAACTGGCAGACTTCAGGAAGCAGCACAAGTACACAAATCAGGAGTAGGAGTGCAGGGGGGGAAACGTGTCCTCCCCAAAAAGTGAGTATCAGTGCACATGTGCACACACTTTTAATCCGTTCTTCCCATGAGAGCAGGTGTGTGTACCTATGTAGGAGCAAAGAAGGGTGTGTGAGATCAAAACTTCATGGGAGCAATCATGGAAGGCTGTTGATAGATTTGTGTTTGTTTATGAATATATTGGAAAAGCCTGATATCAAAGTTATTAATATTGATCATTAATGCATAGGCCATATATTGACCTATATGACCATAGGTCCATTTACTGATTAATGATATGCAGTTAACTGCTTGATGGACTTAAATCACATGTGTTGAGCAGTCTTGCCCAGCTAGAACATATTCAAGCAGAGATATAGTGTTCTGAAATGAGAAGGAAGAGGACTACTCCAGCCCTGTGTATACTTAGAGGGATGTCTAAATTCACTCATGATTTCACTCTTCATAGAACAGCAACTGATCAAAAATATGCATATATATTCAGGCGTGGGTGAGTAGAAATTCAGAGCAGGATGATCCATTAACTTTCAGTAAGTCCCAGGGACTTCTACCTTTTAATGTACCTTCTTCCTTAAGCAGTAGTTTAGGCAGAAAACATGCACTTCCCTTCTACTATCCACACTCACTGCATATAGACAGTTACTCATCAGATCTTTGGGTGTACGCTGGGGTGTGAAGCAAAGGGAGGTCATTTTGGCTGTCATTCCACCTTGCAAATTATTTTATCAGTGCTATTACTAAAGATTTTTTATATAACTCAAAGGATCAAGCCTAAAAAAGGAGTTTCCTTTTAGAAAAGGAAATAAACTTGAGACCACTGGAACTCATGACATGTAATTTTGACAAAGAAACCTCGTTACTCAACCACCATCTGAACGATTTTAAGGTGTGTTTTAAGAATCAAAACCACAGGGAGTGCTATAAATACAGTAATAAACTGAATGTTGATACTGAATGTCTAAAATAGGTTGAGTTATTGCTAATTGCTTTCATACCCAATTATTACATGAGTCAATGTAAGACCAAAGACTTATAGATGAGTAAGATACCAAAATAGCAATTCAATTTTAATGCCCTCTGCAAGGGAAAAATTCCAAAGTAGTAGGGATATTAAAATGTTGTTCTTTCCCTTCTCAGAATTAAATAGTAGCATGCACAAGCAAATTGCAAGTGATGACTGAGTTTGGAAACACTTTATTTTAGCTGAATACCACCTTAATATATGATTACTCATCACAACATTTTCCTTCTCCAAACCACACTATCTTTGAATTTTTTTTTTTACATGGTAAAATCTTGGCTAATAAAAATTAAANAGACAGCCTAGGCTTCTCAATGCCAGCACTCCCTGCAAGGCTGTGTACAACATTGAGCACATCAACTCATCTGCATGCACCAACACACAGAACCACCTTGAACTGTTTATGTAAAATAGGAAATTATTGTTACCATTTTTGGGGTGACATGCCTTAAGAATCAAAAGATGAACTAAAACACCAGAGCAGTCCATCCATATTAAATATTTTAATCAGTGTCAAAGAAAATTACAGTAGCTAAAATGAAAGAAAAAATTAGTAAAAGCTTCAGGTAATACTGTAACAAAAAAAGTCACTTGTTGATAATGAATCCATTTCTCTTACATTTTAAGTCTGTAAATCCACTGTTTACTGAAATAGTTTGATCCCTAACATCACTAATTGAAAAAAGTAACAGATACAGTAAATTAGCATTCAACAGACTTTGACTCTAGATACCGATAAAGAAATCGTGTCACAGGTCTTTTTCTCATTTTTTCTTGATATATTTTGGAAATATAACTAATATTCCTCTTAGTTCTAACTTCCAAAGAGGCTATAGTTCACAGCTGTTTGAGAAACAGTGAACGGAGATTTTGTTAAAACTAAACAGTTGAATGTGCAAAACAGCAATGAGTAATTATGTAACTGGATTTTCAGTCAATTTTATTCTAATGAAAACTATCTTCAGTTCTGCTGTGATATTGACACTTTATTCCTTTTATTTAAAAGGTCAAGTGTTGAATGTTCCTGAAAATAGCAGAACCAAATAGCACTAACTGGAAATATGCTACCCTAACACTAATGATGTGCACATTTCTAACAAGCTTAAGAGGTATTAACTGTGATAACAACCACTACCAAGTCAGCTTGCAGTACAAACAAGGCCTGTGATACAGTAGCAGGTTAGAAAAAGCTATAGAAAGAAATTTAGTAGTTTTTTTAAATTGTCTGGTTTATACCTCAGTTGTTTTCGTAGCTTCTCTAGTTCCACGTTCTGTTCCGTTACAGTTTTCAGAAACTGTTGATTGCTCTGCAAAATAAGGAGATATTTTAACATGTTCCTTACTGTATTTAAAATGATATATATATATTCAAAATTGTTACAGGACATTTCTACAGAATATAATAAAAATAGCCAATAAGGACTATTTAACACTGTGGCAGGTCTCCAAGTGCCAAGGTTTAGGTAGAGTATTATAGAGAGGCAAATGCAGAGTGATGTCATCTAATCCTCTTCCTCTTTCCCCATATTTTGGTAGTGTAAGAACTTCCCGAGATGAGAACTTTAATAACTCAGGACTACCATCTGCATTACCATGCAATTTAGGTGTCTAGAATACCCTGTCACAATGAATTCCGCAGCAGACCCCATATTGCTGGAAAGAAATCCTTTGCTTTAGAGGCTAGAAATAACTGCTTCTCCTCCTTCTTTTCTATGCCGGGCAAAATGCTGGAGGTACCATTCTCCTTCAACTGTCTTCTCATTTGAGAATCATTTAATATTTTCATTACCCTCTAGCTTTTCTTAGATCTTGCATATACCTTACCTTGAGATATTAGAGATGACTACAACTGCAGGCAGCATTCAGGACACTACTGTACTGTGGACTTAAGCACAACATATTCCTCTTCCACCCCTCCCACCCCCCAAGAAAAAAAAAAAAAAATTGCTAGCATTCCTCTTGCTTTTTGGACTATCACTAAGAATTATTAGAGAAGTTTACAAATCCAAGCAGCACAATTTCCTTTTCAACCAGGTATATATGAAGGACTTGTTACTTTTCTTTTATAGTTGGAGACTCTAGTAGGAAAAGTTTACTAGGTCATTGTTCAGAAGGTTTTACTTACCATCTCCATTTTCTCCTTGGCTATAAGCAGTTGCTGAGTCAACTGTTGAAAGCCAGTCAGTTGATCCTAAAGAGAGAATTCAGAGCTTCTTATAATCATTAACATCATAAAGAGTGAGTGTGTAATGAAGAGAGTTTTGCAGTCAACTGAAAATATTTTCTAAAAAATTTATACGCATTGCAGGAAATTCAATATGCTTTTGTAGATTTTCAATTAGATTGCCTTTAGCTGTGACCTAGTAATCTGGAAAATTAGATTTACTACTGAAAAATGTATCTGAATTTCACTCAGTTACTAACTGCCTCCTTCCAAAACTCACACATGCTTGCTATCAAAATATGAAAGCATAAGTAGTGCCTTGAAAGAGCCACAACTTATTTACTAGGTCCGATCCTCACAACAGCATCCTCTCTCATGTTTGCTATCTGTCAATTCTATTTCTAGTTGGTCTTACACCTATTTCCATTTATGTCTGATAGAGGAGCAGAAAATAACTATTAAAAGCAGAACCTAAAATAAGAGTTTAACTGAAAAGCCATTTTCTGTGGGAGACCAGTAGTGTTTAAGAATAAAAGGCAGCTCAACCTCAAGCCATTAACCCTGTTTTGCTGGCTCTCTCCTCCTTCAAACAATCCTGCTGACTGTGCTGCTCGCTCTCTTCTTCCACAGGCCAGTGCCAAAAACTCAGCAATCTCCTCAGCAGACCTTCATCTTCTATATATTCTGTGTCTTCTTTGCTCTTCTATGCCTGGAATAAGCCACAAGAGCCAAGGGGGAACACACCACTGAGAAAGAGCTAAGCAAGCTGCCTCCAACAGGAACTCTCTTGAAACTTATCAATCCCTGCTTGATATAGTCCTGGCCTTGCCCACCACCCCAACCATGATCACCTGAGGCAAGGCAGGGCCTGACACAGGTGGGCCTGGTTCTGTCTCTGGGGCCTGAAACCACTTGGGGAGCAAAACATTCTGCTGGGTTGTGACTCATCCATAGGTCCACTCAGCCCAGGTCCCAGCACTTCATACTCCAAAAGCTACCAGTGACTCTCTATGCTCTACCATGTGTATGTTACCAGTGACTGACAAGGCAGCACGGGAAATGATCTAATAGAAGGAACAGGGGCAAAAAGTTGGAATTACACATAGACGAGAGTCTCCTCATAACTATTACTTGAAATAATTATGAAACTTGACAGAGCACGATAGGTGTACAAATATTTTTCCTGTTTCTCAGAAAAAAACATATCGCTGAGGTGGACTTCATACCACAAATTAACAAAAAAAGTAATCATGAACTTAAAAAAAATAAAAAAATCTTACACAGGTGAGCTGTAACTGCCCACAAGTCTAATGTACTTGAAAATGCAATGGAAATGCCACAGGTTTTTTTTAACATCTCTAGATGATCTAGGAATATCTGTAGCAAGGTACACACAGGAAGGAAGTTTATTAGTTCACACACTGAGCATCTTTATATAGCTCATCAGAGCAAAACAGCTTTTCTGAACTAAGATTTCCTGAAAGGCTTTCCCCAGAAGCAGCAGAAGAGAAACAGGCTGCTGAACACAAGCCAGTATTTTTCTAATACTGGTGAACTTGATTTTTCATCTGTTTACACCTTCTTCTTTACTGAATGACAACAGAAAATGGAGACTAAATGAAAGACTTCCAACTTGGAATTCACAAGTTTTCAGCTGCTTTTTCAGATGTTGAACTCTGCTGAATATTTCCAACCATGCAATGCAAACACATGGTTATTTATATACACATGCATATTTTGTGCACATATATACGCACTAAGAATTATACCATTGTCCAAAATTCTTCCCATATATTTGAAATGAAGAACTTTTCCAGTTCTAACAGTGCATTTAGCTGATGAATTAGTGACTACATCTGACCATTCAAATTTAGATTACTATTATGGAAAATAATCAACAGGTAGAACCCCACTCCCCCTAACTTCAGTTTGACTACACACAGATCCAGCATCTGTACAGTATAGAAAGACATTGCAAAATTAGCAGTAACATAATGAAAATTACTTTCTGCTTTTTCCTTTCAGCCACGTGAATCTGGGTTTCAGTCATGCGCTCCTGGTACTGCTGCTGGAGTCGATCATGCTCCTGTAACACAGTCTGCCAGAGCTCTATTGCTTTTTCCTTCTCCTAAGTTACAGAACAATAGTTTATATAAAATACTCCATTATAGCACATTTACCTTCATCTATCATTCTCTAAAAAGAGGTTTTAACTTCTGTTTTGAAGAAATGCCATTTTCTGTATTTTTTCTCTGCACATATTACAACTGCACACAAAATACCAAATTCAGATGCAGATGCTTACAAGTTCAAAATTCCATCTACAAGCAAACTACATGTTTTCCAGATTTTTTTTATAGCTCAAATTTTTACATGCATTTACTGTAGGCCTACAGTATATATAATATTCATATACCGAAATTCAGCTCTCAGTTTAATTTCTACTTAGTCATATGCAAAAGAATACATCATTGTAATAAGCTCAACAAAATCTGCTTATCAGATTTAAATATTTTCTATATTCCATATGTATGTGCCTCCTCATACTACATTAAAATGTTTATTAAAATGCTACTACAAAAACTTGAAATGAGCATAGTATTTAATTTCCTGATCAGGAATTCAATATAAAGATCAAGTCAATTAGGTAAAATTACAGGCACAAATTAATATATAAAACTTCTTATATGAAACTAGGAAAGAAGTTCCTTTAGGTCTTTAAGTTGGAAGTAGAAGTACTTGTTTCTTTATCTACAAGTCAAGAGGACCTCAAAATAGTCTCAGGGAACTCTGAACAAATAAATTCTGAATCAAGGAATAAAACAGCTTCCCCTAATCTGCCAAAGTACTACAAGAGGAACAAAACAGTACAAATGTTTTGTCTCACACACTTGATTTGCCAGTTGTAGTTGTTCTTGAAGGTTTCTCACTATGCCTTCATCTTCAGGAATATCAGTTCCCAGGGGCACAAAAGGAAGAGCCTCCAGTTGCTTCTCAAGAGCATCTTTCAAATCTACATGCAGCCTGAAATTCAAAGAACTACTTTCAGCAAAGTATTTCTTTAACAAAGATTTTTTTAACAACTTAAGTATATCATACCTTCAGTCTGTGCTAGGTCATTTAACTTTATTAAGTATGTTATAGAAACACAATAAAGTGAAACAGTTTAGTATCTAGTTTTTAGAGATATGGTTACATCTCCTAAACCTGGTGCTGTGATCTATATTAAGCACTTAAAAGACTAACGTTAAGCTCAGACCTATGAAATCTTCAGCTATTAAGTAGATTCAAAAAATTTCAAGGTCCTAGAAAAAAGTTTTTTAAGGTTTAGAAAAATCAAGAAAAACAGCAGTAGTAACAGGCCAGTGCAATTATTTACCTTTCATTTTCCTTGGTGACTTGTTCAAATTTTAGTCTCATTTCTGTCATCTGTGCCTAACAAAAAACCATGCAAGACACTCATTTAAGTGACACAGGCTCTGGTAATTCTTTCATCTTTTAATTTTGACTGATACTGGAAAAGATGGACTATTTAATTCAGCATAATACAGTAAATTAAAGGCACTTTCTTTAAGGAAAGTCACAGGATGCCACTTGAATTTAACAGCTGCCAAGTCCTGTTATACCTACGCATTCTGAAGTTATTATGAGCATTAAACTTATCTTTTGGAATTCTTAGAGCTCTTACAGATTGATTCTTAAAGTACTTTTAGGGATACAGTGGATAATTCTCATCTTCTATGCAGTAAGTATTTAAGAAAAGAGTTTAGGAATTAACGGAGGAGAAACTTCAGTTACATGAGTCAAATGGACTGTTTTGTTAACTAAATAGTGCAGCAAAGCCATAGTACTTCTACTGCCTTCTGAAATTGGCCAAGCTTGAAGACTGTATTTGCAGAATCTTTTTGATGGATAGATCAAACAAATTAAGTGCATTAAACCAAAACCAGATTATTACCTCTGCATGTACATCACAAGTAAAAATTGCTTTCTGTATGCCACAGGTTTTAATTATTAAACATTTCCCTCTTCAGTGATCATATAAAGCATTAAAAAGTTTCATTTTGCTGTGGCTGAAAGGAGGACAGTCCCCCTCCAGCTCAGCCTCCATGATAATAAATACTTAAAGTATTATTTGAATCTGAAGAATTAAGAATGATGAAGACTGGGCATTATCTACACTTGCAGGACTGAGCTGGACTAAATGGCCAAGATCAGATCTGTAAAAGAGAGAAAGGGCTGCCTCATCTGAGTGTCACCTCAGAAGACACCTGCAACCATGTCAGAACATTTAGAGACATAAAACACGTGTTAAATGAAACCATTTAACAACACTACTTCTCCAAACAATAATCTGTGCAGCTTCAACAATACCCCAACTTTATTTATAGAAAGCTCTCCATTCATCCATTTGAGGCAGACTGTAGTTTGCAGCAAGTTTGTGAAGCACGGCACAGGCATGGTTTCCTTTATTGACAAACACAAATGGCCTAGCTATTAATGCTAGAAATTACTAACAATATACAGCCTGAAATGTTAGGAACATCCGTACCTGATAAAGCTGCAGCTCTTCTCTCATTTCTTCCAAGTGTTTATCATACTCTGTGATTAGGGTTGACAAGCTGAAAAGTTGAAAAACAGAATAAATTCTGTAAATGCTGAAACATTGTTCTGACAATTAAAGAATTCTTAATCTAGAGAGCAGAACAAACCAGTCACTTTTCTTTATTTCCAAGCTCAACATTCACCAGAATCAAGTGAACAAATTTAATTACTACTTTTAAAGCAAGCTAATTAACAGCAGATCTCCTGTATAACAGAACTAGAACAAGGGATATCATAAATGAGCATTAATGCAACATGAATATTTCATACATAAGAGTCCCAAACAATTAAAGACTAGACTTTGTTACTGTTTTCACATACAACAGTAAAGTGGCCTATAAGACACAGTAAAATCATGGAGTTCAACCTACATACTTTTTCCTTCCTAATATTTTTGTAATTGATAGTAATTCTCTGAAAATTTTTATTAGTCTAGAGTGATAATGCCTTAAAAGTCAACAAGAAAGGAAAGGTTATAACAGAAAATGACAATGATTATTAAACAATTTACTAATAGGCAAGTGTTAGTTGCAGATTGTCAAATAAGCATTTTTAAAAACATGCACCTGACCTCAAAATGCAGCAATTAGCTGTGTTACCTACACCAGTACAATCTTACCCGCACTTTCATTTTCTTAAAATTTAGACAAGATAATTCCTTCCTTCCTCTCTCATCTTTTATCTTACAGATCATGGAAGAAAAGTCAATATTTACTGAAGAACAGAATAGCATCTAAAAACAACTGCTAGAGGAACACTTTTACAGACTCCATTTGTAAGTTTTCAGAGCTGTGAACGTGGGTAAGACCAGGTTCACCTGGAATATTTACACTTTTAAGAGCACACAGGTTCTGTAGAATACTTTGTTGTTTTCCCATTTATCACTTGGAATCAGTTACCTTTGGTCCCTCATCCCAGACCCTGATAGTCCATCGCCTCCAGCAGCACTGTTCTGTAATGGAATACTTTACATATTAGTACTTGCACATAACTGCACGTAGCTTTAAATTTTTATGCACAACCCAAAGCTGTTGTTCTGTCTGTATTGTAATCATAAACCTGAAAGTGATCATGTGGGATACTGTATATGTTCAAAGAGCCTTGAGTGCTGGCCCAATTTGAAGAAATTATCTTTTTTTTCCCCTGAAGATGCTCTGGTATGATGCATAACTGCATGTGAGGGGGAATCATCTCACTCCTAAAAGAACAGTCATAAGTTTGTGTAACTGCTAAGCTGATTTCCATGCATCTCAACATCAGGAAAGTGCAGATGCCCCAGCTTCTGCACAGACTTTCTAACAGGCTTATGGTACCCAGCACAGAAAGTGATCTCAATGTGAGAACAGTCTCTTAGGAAACAGAAAGTCTATAAAAGTGAAAAAGTCTACTCAAGTAAAAATCAAGTATTCTTTCATGGATATGATCCCTGCATATGACAAGCTTTGGAAAATGCACTCAAAATACCAGAATTCACAGTTGTGACAGTTTTATGCCACTCTCGCTGCCTGGAAAAACAATAATCAAGTCCGGAGTTGTGTGATGGGCCCAAAGCAATGCCAGGCCGCACTGAAACAGGCTGTGCTCTATGGATGCAAAAACAGTTGTCACAGAACCTCATCACAAAAATCCTTGCTACTTCCCTCCCCAAGTTCACATACCTGCTCAGCAGCAGCTCTAAAAATCTCATCTGTTTCGTACCGTCCAAGTGCCATATTTAGCCTCTGATCTGAAAAATACAAAGTTTGAGAGTCATAGCTACATGGGCCATCATCTACATAAACCTGATGCACAATCAGAATTATGTTTAACAGTGTAGTGCTCTGAAGGCTCACAATGTACCTCATAAAATTCTTTTATTTAGCACATTTATTTTAATGAAAATGGGACTTGAAAGAGCCTGCAAAGGCTGTGTAATAATAATGAATATTCATAATAATGAATTGTTTCTTTCATGTTCCTGCTTTTAGAAATTTTGAAAACGAGAAAATTAGAAAATGAAGTTTCTGCATAGAAAACCCACGAACACACACACATCTTAATGGTTCATGAGGTCCAAGCGCAACAAATCACATTGTGTTTCCAATTCAATTAGCTGGATGTTTGACAAGTAACCTGTTGTCGGGAAATCAACCCTGCAGTTCTCAAAAAGCTTTCAACAAACTTAGGTCAAGAGAGCTTCACTGATAAATGGATCTGAGTACATCTAGAAGAAACTCAAACAAGAATGAAGAAATTCAGTCTGTCAGTATCTGCTTTTTCTGAAAAAATGCAAAGCACGAGTACTGAGATTTCACACAGCTGAACTGGGAACATCAACTAAGGCATCACTCTTTCCTACTCATCTAACTTTGGCTATTGGGATTTCAGAAACTACTTGTACTACAACAGAAAAAACCTGCAGAAGGTTGGAAGGAGGGAATAACAGCCCTTTAAGGGGCTGAGGGGCAACCTCATTGCTCTCTGCAGCTTCCTAGGGAGGGAATGTGGAGAGGGAGCTGCTGAGCTTTTCTCCCTGATATCCAGAGATAGGACGCATGGGAACAGTTCAAAACTGCACCAGGGGAAGTTTAGACCACACATGAGGAAGCATTTCTTTACTGAGAAGGTGGGCAAACACTGGCACAGGCTTCCTAGAGCAGCGATTGATGCCCCAGGCCTGTCAGTGTTTAAAAGACACTTGGACAATGCCCTCAATAACATGCTTTAACTTCTGGTCAGCACTGAATTGTTCAAGCAGTTGGACTAGATGATCGTTGATAGGATACTTTCAACGGAAATATTCTATTTTTTCTTACAAGAATGTGAGTGACACCCTTATAACTGGAATGGGTAAAGAGGAAGAAAAGGGAAGTCAGAAAACTAATGCATACATTTTAAAACAACTTTTTGCCTATTTTCTTGATACACTTCCCGTGGTTCCTCTTCTGGTTCTAATCTTCCAAAGGAGGATATAGGAAAGAGACAGAGGGGACAGAAAGGAGGTAATAGTAAAAGAACATCAAGGAACTGGAATGGGAGGGTAGCTGCTCTCACCAGCCAAAGCAGTCTGCAAACAGGAGAGAACGTATGTGCAAAAGGGGACAAATCCTGAACACCCCATATAGATGTACTCAACTTCAACATGGAATCATTAGATACCTTCTGATAAAAGTTCTATGTATTAGTAGCTTATCACAACAATATTTAATGAAATGGAGGAATTATTATTTGTATGGTTGGCTGCTCATACTTCAAAATGCATTCAGGTAAAATTAGATTTACAACCAATCAGTGGCAGAGACTAGCATTCCATTCCTAGAACCTTCTTTACAGCTCCACAGCTAACACAACAGATATTTATTCTACAGCATTAAATATAATAGTGTATTACACGCATTCGGCATTTTAGAACTTTGATTTCACAGTCATGAAACAAGAGAAACGTCGATCCACATATAAGACTTAAAGTAGGCCTTAAATAATTTAGTTCTCAGTTGGCATACAAGCCAACTTCAGATTTGTCATCTAGCACCTTTCAAAATGTATGAAGTTTTTTTAAAAAGAGAATTAAACTCCCTGATAGAAAATGCAACACTTAACAGCAAATTAAGTCAGAGCTGTATCTAAAGCCTAAATATTTACAAAATAAGAAGCTACACCCAGACAAATTATATGTATATGGAAAAGCAAAACATCAATATTTAAAAAAATCTATGATTTATTGACACCACAGTATAATAAATACCCATGCAAAACTGAATAAAATATGAGCTTTTAAACCAGTATGAATCTGTTAGCTCAGACAAAAGCTTTTCTGCTACTAAGGTCCTTGGAATCAAGAGCTGCCCTTTCACCTTTGGCCACCCAAAGCTCATACAAAGTTTAGTACCAACTGAAATTTTTGAGTTTAGGGTGGTGCATGGCCATAGCACTTGATGCACTGTGGTCTCATCCTGCTTCCTGCCACACTATCGAGTTTTCTCACAACGTTAATTTAGTGAGACAACAATTTTATGGAACAACATATCAATCTATTTCCATTTATAGGAATATAAATTGTGCAGAATACTTTGCCAGCATTTTGCTGTTAAATGATTAATGCATACTCTGATCCAGTCATATTAAGCTTACTCGAAATTATCAAAATTGTAACAAGATACAGTGAAAAATACTATTTTAGCTTGTAAAGCAAGTTTTATAAGCGACTGGCAGGACAGGTTCTTTGCCTTTCATGTGTAAGCCCCTGCATAGGAAATGCAATAGTTTAGAAAAAAGGCGTTATCACAAAAAAAAATGCATGTTTTTGGCTATTAACCTCATTAACAACTTTTCATTATTAGCCTTCAGCTAACTAAAACAATAAGTTTGGATGCTGTTATTCACTACAGCAAACACTAGAAGAGCTACAGAACACGAACGGCGATTGCTACAACCATAGGCGAAAGGGTTTGATCCTCGGGAGAAACTGACCAGAGCTCCGAGAGGCAGCGCCGAGGCCTCGGCTCCCCCGCTCCGTCCTTCCGGCAGCCCCGGGGCCAACCCTCGACACAACGGGAGCAGGCGGGCAGCCCCCGAACCGACCGCTCGCAGAGACCTCACCTGGCTCTCCCCCGGCGCCGCGCTCCGTGGCCATATTCCCAGCGCCTGGCTTCACCGCCACTGAGAGTCCCTCCGGAGGAAGCCTGCCCGAACCCGGGGTAAGCCGGTGATTTCAGCCGCTCGCCAGCCCCGGCGCTCCGGGAGCAGAGAAGCCGAGATCCACTCAGGAGACAGACGGAGGCAACAACTCCCCGGAGCCGCAGACGCTGCCCTCGCCGACCGGCTCGCGCCTCTGCCGTTAAGCGGAGCGGCGGCTGCGCGGGGCGGGGCAGTGGCCGCGCGCTCCCAGCCTGCCCCTTCCCCACCGCGGCAGCTCCGCCGGCACCGCCTCGCGAGGGAACTGGCCCCGCGAGCGGCGGCCGTTACCCCGCCACGCGCCGCGCCTCCGCTAACGGCCAACGGCCGGGGCGGGGCCTGCCTGGGGGCGCGCGCCCGCCTTCACGCGCCGCGGTGGCCTCAGCTCCTCCCTTGGCGGGGAGGGGTGAGGGAGCCGTGGTCATCCCCCGGGAAGCTGCGGAGCCGGCGAGCCCGGAGTCTTCTGAGAGCCCCCGTGGGTGCCTAGAAGTGTAAGATATTCCTCCTTAAACTTTTATGCGGAACTTGCGGCTAAAAACGGGCGCTTGCGCCTTAAGGGTTCCTTCAGGAAACGCCGCCCCTGGCCGGAGCAGCTGAGGGGCGGCCGCACTCGGGGCTCGTGCCTGTGGCTGGTAACGAAGCCGTAGTAACAACGAAAGCTGCTGCCTCTCGTTCGGCTCCCAGCCCTGTCCTCGTTCTCTGGAGCAATTAGGGAGAAACACCAGTGTGATTATTTCCTGCGTGCCTTTGGCCTTGTTTCCCGCACCGATGGGGTTTGGGTGGGAAGAGGCGGCTCCCCTCAGTGAGGAGAGGCAGGAGGAGGTTATGGTGGGCGGCAGCAGGAGCTCGGTCCTCGCTGCTGAGCTTGGATGTTGGTGTGGCTGAGGGCTGAGCTTCAGATACCTCTGGGTAGCTTCAGGCCGTGCAGTCTGAGAGCTTTCGAATAAATGCCTGACAAAGTACTGGCTGTAGAAATACTTCTGTTAGCGTCCGCGTCTCTTTACAGTGTATTAACACTGGGCTGAGGTATGTTGAAAGGTAATAAAAGGTCTCCTCTTGCTGTTTTAATTTACTTTTCCACCCTTACTATGTGTTGCTGGTTTTATTATAATTTAAAAGCATGCTAGTAACCAGCTTGCCTAAGTCTATGCGTTATAATAAACTTAAAACTTCATCAAGGGGCATTAATTTGGAAAATCTTAGATCTGCTGTCCTGTAAATTCAGCAGCCTCAGCACTAGGTAGACCTCTGAACAAAAGCCAGTGAATCTTTTTCAATTTTCCTTATTACTTTATGGTTCTTTTTAAAGTTGCATGTTCTTCTATTCAGAAGCAATACTGGTTTACAGCAATGGGCAAACTCTTCAGTGTGTTCATTTCAGTACACAATAAGCTGTCACTGCAGGAGTTAGGGTTTTTACTAAAAAAAGTCATCTTTCTCTTGTACAGGTACAAATAGGAATGTTTGATGTATCTTGTGCCTCATCTTCATTTTACAAACTAGAGTTACAGTAGTGTCTAAAGTAGTTCAACAGGTTCTATTATTTCACTGCTAGTTTATGTAGCTTCGTATGTTGTGACTCTTCCTGAGATAACCTTTGAAATCTTGTGTGAAAGGAGAAGCTTCACATTGCTTGCTTCAGTCAGGAGTTGTAATAGCCAGTCATGTAATTCTTCCTGGATTTTAAGATCTTCCTACACTACTTTTTTCAGAAGGCTACATTGTTTTAAAACACTATTGAAATCTGGTAGTATTCTCAAATAGGTGTTTCAGATATTTGCCTTGACCGGTGGAATGCAAATAGTTAAATATATTAGCAAAAACTGAGAATAGAATAATAGAAAGAAATGCTGACTTTTAAGTGCATAATGTTAGTTTAGTAATGAAGTATAAAATGGCCTTATAACACTTTATTAACTTTTTTAGATGCACCTGTCTACTGTTAAACTTCACTCTTAAGTGATCTTGCTTGTGGAATTCTGCCTTGTTTAAGTGTGCATAAGGCATGTGCACTCCATTTGCAGGAATTATGTTTATTTCCAAAGACACTAGAAAGAGTCTTACCATCTGTGGCTACTTCATGCTCATGCTGCTCAGTGTTTGCAGCCTAGAAAATTACAAACAGCGCTCATCTACATTTCCTGTGGATTAATATTTTCTAGATCAGTTTAAGGATAAATAGACCATTGAATATGTTTCAGCAGCTGTTTGTGTTGTGAGAGGCACTTGTTATTGAACATATTGCTCTTTTATTTGGTGACATGCATTGTAATTATTGCAGAAGAGTTGTTGCTTTACTTGCTTATGATACCTTTTCATACTAGTTCTCTCTGTTTTAAGCTGTGGATGATTTACCTTTGCCTGTTTGAGTAGCTACTACTAATACTGGACTATTAGCCAGCTTCTGCTGGCTTAAGAATGCTGTTAGGACACTGCTGGCTGTCTTCCCTCCCCGTGCTTTTTACACTTACTGTTTTCTGTTGGCTTGTGTTATCTTGCTTCCAGAAACTTGCCACTTGGTTTGGAGTCCACATTAACGACAGTAGTCTTCCATAGTTTCCAGAGCTATCCCAGGTCTCTTGCATAAAGCACATCTGATGTTTCTATAGCATATCACAGAGTTAAAATTTGGCATAAAAATGTAATTAGTTTTCAGTTTATTTAAATACATCCTTGTCAAAAGTGCTAGTCTAATATTTGACTTTCCGTTTTTACTGGACTTTTTAAGATGTCTAATCACTAAATCCAGTGCTTCAGATTTTCTCTAATCTGTCACATTTCTTTGGTCACATTGACATCTCCTTCATCATGAGTATATCTACTTACCTAGCCTCATTCTAGCTATTTCACTGACTTGAACTCAAGGAGGGGAGGTCTGGTGCTTCTCAGTGTGATCATTAGCAAAGGGAAATGGGCCAGTGTGGCTGTAGCAGAGGGTGTGAGACACAGTTAACGTGCAACCATAAGAGCAAGGCGATGGCATACATAGAAGTATGATGCATGTGGTTACATTGTCTTGTGGACTACACCTGTTGATAACACCTGCAGAATGTGTTAAGCTGTGCTTACCTCTCTGTGAGTCCCAAGAAAATGGGTACCTGGGTAGAGATGAAATAACCCAGTTTATTGTTCCTCACTGAGGGAAAATAATTACAACTTTACTATTGAGCCAGCACCTCTCTGATCCCAGGACTTAATGGTATTTGGATAATTCTCAGGCTATGTAATGCCACTTACCTTCTTGTATGGCCGGGAGATGTGCAAGGGGAACACATCAAGGATCGCTTTTGTGCAGTTAGAAAGGAGCTCATTATACTGAGGAGGGGAGGGGTAAGGGGGCATAAAATTGTTGGAAACTGGGCTCCACTGGTTCTCTTGCTTATTAAATAGATAAAGGCTATTTTTAAGGTTTGTATAGTTATTTCTAGATAACAAGAGCTGTTGGAGTGCAGTATTGTCTGTTCTTGCTGCTCTGCAAGCATTCAGTGTGTTTACAAGATGTACTTGCAGTTTTCCTTGAAATCCTTTGGTTTGGCTGGTTTGCAATGACCACAAAGCAAAGCTTTAGTTAATTGTTTTATTTTCTTGCATCTCAAATTCATGAAAGCTTCTCAATCTGTGTTTCTTGTGTTACTGAATCATCTAAGATCATATAATGAAGACTTTGTTTTGTTTATCTGGTCTCTTACTAAATATTTTTTATGGGTTTGGAAGGTATTTAGGTATACAGTTGAAATGCTTTCAGCTTGGTATGACTTCAGAGTGATTTGTAACCATGCACATATAAAAGCCTATGAAAAGCATTCATGTAACTGATTAGTTGCTTTATAAAGCTGAACTATTTCAATTCTTCAGATATCTTAAGACATGATTTCATGATTGGCTTTGCTCGAAAGTGTGCCCTTTTTCCTGGCCAAGTAACAGTTCAGTTGGTGCTGAAATAGAATCTAAGATCTTTGACAGAACCTTCCTTTCTTATTTACGTAGTGTATGATGATGGAATTTGCAATTAAACACACATGGGATGGTTTGCCTGTGAGCCATGAGCCGGTAACAATTGGGCTGAAGTCGGACGATGCAGGACTGCTAATGGAAGTTAAGGCTCCCTTCTTTAATGACCCTCCAGCACCACTTGGAGAGCCAGGGAAACCTTTTAGTAGACTCTGGGACTATGAGGGTACGTGGAACTTTTCTCCTGCAGGTATACCTGATGTGTGTAGATGTTGATCTTCCCCTGTAGTTAAGATGCCTGGTCTTTGAGTCTATGATGATTAGTTTTTCAATCTAATGGTTGTGAGTGTGTGACATCTGTCCATAGTATAGGCACTCAAACTTAGTTTCTGGATTACTGATGTGACTTTTGGAATGACAGAGGCTTGACATATTTGAATACCACAATAATTTTATGGCATATATGTAAATGCATTTGCAGTAGGTAAGTAGAAGTGAAATCCTAAAGATAAATTCTATTTTTGCTTACAGTAGTTTGCTTCAAGGTAAGTTCTGCTTCTTAAAGTAGACAGCAATATCTATAATATATGTCTATTTTAATGGCTTTTCCAAAGTCTATTTGAGAAATAGGAAGGTATGAAACAAAGAAATAGCAGCTTATAAAATGTAATTCAAAATTGTACCCAAATGGAATGGGGAATACTCTTATAGTAACGCTTTTTTCTTTCTCCTTTCCTGTCAATACTGTCTCTTTTACCTGGTGCTTTGAATAATGAAAGAATTTAATGTTTCCAGGAGTTCTCTACTTCCTAATTATTGAACTGTTCTGATTAAAGCTCTACTAAAACAGTATCAACACCTCTTTGATACTATTATACTAGATTTATGAAAAATAAAATAATGCATCATATCTAATCATATTCTAACAAGAGCTTTCTAATAATGTCACTGCTGTGAGAAATGCCATTATAATTCTGTGTTCCTGAAAGGCGATTCAACAGCCACACGTGGCTTTCAGGTACACTTGGAAGAGTAATCCTCTGTCCAAAGTATCGGCCATCTAAAGGGAAAAAAATACTTAAGAGCTAAATGCTTTCTCACTATTTATGAAATACAGTGGTCTCAGTTATGGGGTATGTGCTCTGCTGAGTGTATGTGCCTCTTTTAATTTTGTTTTTCTCTGGTGCTCTGAATCCTCAGGCTACCAGCAGGCACAAGACAAGACTTGCACACATCAGTGCTCTCCCTCGAGTGTCTGCTGTGAGTGTGATTGGCTGGGATCACTCTGCCTTGGTCAGCTTTGCTCGCTGCAAGCATGCTACATAAAATAGTTGTGTGCTAATGCTTTCCTTACTCCACAGACAGCTAACATTAGTTAGTAGACTTGCCATATTTTTCTGCTGCATCAAGATGAGTGTTTCCAAAGCTGGAATTGGTAAAGAAAATAAATTTAGTACAGTGCTTTATAAAGCTTTTTGTGATGACAGGAAATCAAAACAAAAGCTCTTGAAGTTACAGTTATGGCATAGCATTTCAAATGGTTAGGAAGCAGTAACATGTACAGAGCTAGTCAAGCTCTAGCAAAAATCATGAAAATGGAATTTTTTTTTTAGTGGGATATGAAGGTCTCGGGATATTACAATATACTTAAAATACTGACAGTCTGATTTGTGGTTGGTTTTGGGTTTTTTTTAGTTGTAGAAGCATTCTTCCTGAGTGACAGAACTGAACAGTATTTAGAAGTTGAACTTTGTCCGTAAGTACAGTGTTCTGAAAAAGTCACAAATGTTAATTTGCCTTTCTAGTTCTAATGCTTTTAAGATATATGTATGAGGAAGACTGGGTACAGAAATTGTTGCAATACGGGGAATGTACATATCTGTGGCTGAATGGTACACTAATAACTTAGCATTGTTTTAAGAAAATTGTGCTCTGATTTTTTTAACAGTCATGGACAACACTTGGTGTTGCTGCTTTCTGGCAGGAGAAGAGCATGGAAAGTAAGCGGTCAAGTACATTCATAATGTACAGGAAAACTGATCAGTTTTAGGTACCTGTTGCCTGCTTGGAAGGTGGTATTACCTCTTTTTTTTCCTCCTTTAACAGGAAGAGCTGCCTTTAGAGTTTGAGGTGACGAGAATGAAAACCAAATGGGAGGGTAAAGCTCATCTTCCTTGGAATTATTTTCCACCATGCGCTAACAAGTTCAATGCCTTTGCAATTCATGGCTCAGGAGAAAGGAGAATATATGAAGCACTTCATCCAGTGCCTCGACATCATCTACAGGAAGGACAGAAACCAGATTTGTAAGCATAAAATTAGCTCTTCTGTTGATATAGTTGCACTGTTCTTGGACTACATAAAGAAAGCTAATCCTGTTTTCAGATTGTGTGACACTAGTATTTCAATTATACTGCTTAGCCCCACATCCACTGGCACTGTACTTTGTATGAAGCACTGCAGCAGGTAGCTGTAATTAGTGCTTGATTTCTGTCTTCTACCCTAAGGTGCATGGAAAATGATGCATTAAACACCATTGACATCTGTTTTATTGCCTTCCTCAGCTAAATCATAGATAGGTGGTTGTACTTTTTCATTGCCTCCTGAAATGCCATTTAGTGTTAATTTCACGAGATACGTTTCCAGTAAATTTCTTCTGCTTCTCCCCTACTGTTCTAAACAACCTCACCTCTACAGATGGCTCCATATTATGGAAAAACTTGTAAAGGCAGACTAAGCTGAAAAGTATAATAAAAGGATACCCAGTATCAATAGAAAAACTAGAGTATCTTGTTTTCTTANAGTTGTAGAAGCATTCTTCCTGAGTGACAGAACTGAACAGTATTTAGAAGTTGAACTTTGTCCGTAAGTACAGTGTTCTGAAAAAGTCACAAATGTTAATTTGCCTTTCTAGTTCTAATGCTTTTAAGATATATGTATGAGGAAGACTGGGTACAGAAATTGTTGCAATACGGGGAATGTACATATCTGTGGCTGAATGGTACACTAATAACTTAGCATTGTTTTAAGAAAATTGTGCTCTGATTTTTTTAACAGTCATGGACAACACTTGGTGTTGCTGCTTTCTGGCAGGAGAAGAGCATGGAAAGTAAGCGGTCAAGTACATTCATAATGTACAGGAAAACTGATCAGTTTTAGGTACCTGTTGCCTGCTTGGAAGGTGGTATTACCTCTTTTTTTTCCTCCTTTAACAGGAAGAGCTGCCTTTAGAGTTTGAGGTGACGAGAATGAAAACCAAATGGGAGGGTAAAGCTCATCTTCCTTGGAATTATTTTCCACCATGCGCTAACAAGTTCAATGCCTTTGCAATTCATGGCTCAGNTGACTGTGAGGCTGAGATGATTTGACAAACTGCTACTTCTGGGCATTTTGTGTAAATGAACTAGCTCTAAAGGGTACTTATGCAGACTTTTTACTGAACATACAATGACAGCCAGGTAAAGTAAATTTTTTAGATAAGTTACCCTTTTTTTGCCTTTATTTAAAGAAAACTTCTGCAACTGTTCATTGAAAAAAATTATAACCTATTGCTAATAAAAATCATTATCTTTATCAGTGTTCCATAAGAAATAGATACTTACTTGGTGGTAAACTGGAGAATGCCTGTAATATTTTTCGAGAAGGGGTTCTTTCTATTCTTTCTCTAGTACACCTTCAAAAAAAAAAAAAAGCCCTTGATTTTTCAGACATTGGTAGCAGATGCAATTATGTGAAGAGGTTGCTCCTTGCTACTTTCCTTGCTCTTAGTTTGTCTTTACTCTTAAAAGTTACTTCTTAAGAAGAGAATTGCATTTTCCTTTTTAAATGATTAGTGTAGTGTCAGGTGTTTTTTCTGCTGTTTGTCAGTTGTTTATTGTAGGTTTTAATTAGCAGTTGGCTTTAGTGTCTTCCTTCTATTGTTTCTGTATGGTAGCCTAAAGAAGTTCTTACCAAGGACTGATTCATAATTTTTAAAAGAAAATGAGACTTCTAGTCTTACAGGAAAAATACATTTACTAACTTCATTATCCTGTCCAGTCTTTCTCTTTTCCATAAGGAAACGTTATCCCTCTTGATAAGATTTTTTTAATTGGTCAAGAGGTGTAAATTTTTCCTTTATTGAATGCAGATAAGTTATGAAGCAGTATATTACTGTGCTCTTGCTCTGGCTCCAGTTCCAGGCAGCATAAGTTGAGGCAGCTTGAAAGGTGACCACTTAACTTCACTTTATGTTGTGTGATACTTGTTCCTAGCTGGGGATTTTGCCCTATGTTTGCCAGTACAAGAGTTTCAGAAAAATAGTGATGTTTTTTATTTATAAAATCAAGTTTTGGAAAGTGAACACATGGAATGCTGGTTACATTCCTGTCCAAGAAAACCTAAAAATAAAGATTAGTTAAACCTGTTGAGGATGCCTTTCATTAAGACAAATACTACAAGACTGACAATTTTTTTGTTTATTTTTCCTCTCTTTGCAGTCATCATCTGGAATTTTTCCAAGATTTGAACCTGAAAGGACTAATGGGAGAAGATTGGAAGCAGCCTGAATCAGATATATGGAAATCTCTCACTAATAAAATGTATTGAGGCATAAATTTTTCTATCATTAAGGTTCAATGAAGCTTTATGGAAACAACTACTTCGTTCTGGGTAGAGTTTATAAATATCAGATTAGTAAAGCTTTCCTTGGCACCCAGATCATTGATCAATCTTAAAATCAGATGTAAAGAATGTGGGCCAGTTGATTCCAAATATATGAAATGTACAAAGGCTTTTGTTTCAGTTTATCTGTGTATGGAGTTTCCATCTATGTAAGAGATGAATCTGCTTCTACCTATCAAGGGGGAAAAATGTGCTAAAATTACAACTGTTTTCATGAGAGCTCTGAGCTTGATGAGGCCAATATCTGGCTTGGTGTCTTTCAGTTTCCTATCATTGCTGCATTTCTGCTATATTTTCACTGCTGCTTGTTTGTTTCTTGGTTATTGAATGAGGTTTTTAAGTGCCTAAATTTTTTGATGAGGAGAAGGGAGGCCCACTTCAGAAGCAGAAAAGAATAATATCTATCATGGCATTTTGTGGCCCAGTACTTGCATTACGAGATGTTGTGGAGGTATAACACTACTCTTTCCTGTACCTTCTGTACCTGAAGTTTTCCCTTGCACAGTGAAGAGGGAATTTATTCTGTGTTACTTCATTAGCAGAGCTCTCTGCTTCAGATTCACTGTGGAATTTCTAGTGATATTTAGGTACAGAGGCTAGATCTACAAAAAGTTTTATGTATTCCAGGAAGGTTTTCTGGGACAATGTTTAGAAAACCTTTTTGATATACTTGCGGACCTACAGAAGCTTGTTTGTTCCAAGACCTTGTCACATCACCTTAAGGATTCAGCTCAGACGTATGAGAATTTTGTCTGCCACCTAACATTGGAAATACTGTAGTTGTATGTGTCTACATTTTTTAGCTTTTAAAATCTTTCCTAGCTTTGTGAGAAGGATTGTTTTGGGAGTTTGAGGGAATGTGGCTCAGTCATAATTGAGGGAGCATCTTTCAGAAGTTATGCCCTAAGGATGTGCTGTTGGATCTCATCCTTTTCTGTAACGTTTTCTGCTGAACAAATTAGGATCCTACAAGTTTCTGGAAGGGACTGGTGTTCTTGTAGTCTAATATCCTGCTGAAAACAGGGCCATTGTTGAAACCAGGTGAGCTTGCTCAGGGCCTTGTCAAGTTTTGAATAACTCCAAAGATAAAATTTCAAGTGCTCTGGGTAGCCTGTTTCAGTACTCAACTAGTTCTGTTATGAAAACTTACCTAATTGCCATTTCCCATGCTGCAACTTCTGTCCATTGCCTTTTCTCCTTTCTCTGTGCATCTCCAGGAAGAGTGACTTTTGCTCTGCAACTACTGATCATGTAACTGAAGATAACAATTCCCCATGAGCTTCCTTAAATGATGTCATTCTCAGTCTGCCTTTTGTGACTCTGACCTTCAACTCAGATAATACTGAAAGGCAACTTAGAAGTGTAACTTTGGTTTTAACTCAGAGACAACAATGCTCCCGGGCCTTTCTTGTTTATTTAACTCATAAAAGGTTCTAGAACTCTTCTGTGTAGCTTCAAATATCAAAATGCCTGTAATGTTTTGCACAGGACTGCACTCTTGAAGTCACATTACTAAAAGGATTCTCTGTTCTCTTCTGAGCAGTAATAACCATAGTCTGATGGTCATGTTTGCTATCTTTAAATTTAACTCTGCCTGTAAATCTGCCTGAGAAGAAAAGAAGATGAGAGTATCCTGCCTTGTGAAGAACATCTCCATGTGATTAATAATCAGAGATAGAATGTTACTTCAGAGTTTTTGTTTGGCTTTAGATTTCCTCTTTGTACTTCCAGTTTTATAGAACTATATTTTCAAATTTCAGGATATTAGGCTTTTTCAGAGGCAGACTTTGGCGTGTCAATGCACTAAGCCATCTAATTG
>VYZX01013295.1:578773-592318 GCA_013401335.1 Brachypteracias leptosomus | reverse complement strand
ACTTGGTGTCTCAAAGGATCATTAGGTTGAATAGTGGCTCCAGAACAGTTTCTGATGTGCTTTTGAGACAGCACAACTATGCTTCATACAAGGCTGGATGTAACTTTGAAGAATGTGGCTTTGTATTCTTCTGGATCACACCTGCAGGGAAAACTAGCCTGTTACTGCAGTGTTTTAATACAGTGAAGGCAACTTGATCCAAGTTCCCCAGCTGTTCTTGTGGACAACTGGTGACCCACAACCACATAATCCACAGTATTTTGAACTGACAGTTTGATGATAGATGCTTATTGTCTGTGAGATGTTTTGAGACTAGGCAGTGATCTCTAGGTCCTAAGTGTTGCAACTTCTCTAAGTATTTTGTTATTTTTGAGTTTTCCCCTGAACAGATGCATATATTTCTAGTCACATATAGCAGCATGTATGCATACTTCTTTGTCACAGCTCTCTTTTCTCTCTGCAAGCTTTTATTTGCCATGAAACTGCATGGAATCTTCCTGTACCTTTTGAGTTTTGTAGGGAGTTGATTAACTGATTTATTCCTAGGTGGGTTCTACACCTCACCAGGTGCCTTCCATACCAGGATCCATGTTAGCCCTGCTGTCCTTCTCACTGTGCTGAAAGCTGGCCGAAAAGGCCCACACTCTCTTTCCCATGCAATGCCAGAAGCCTTTAGGGGATGTTATTGCCCTGGAGAGGAAACTGTAGAACCACTTAAGGTCTTGTAGCTCATGATAGCTAAAAAGCTTAAAGCTGCCCTTGAGTATTGCTTTCAAATGCCATTGTTTCTCTAGTAAAGTCTAGAGCGTGACATGTAATCAGCATCAGGATGCACTGTGAAGTGATATTGGGGTCTGGTTATGTTATGTAATGGCAAGTTCTTACACTAGTGAAATTTGAGCTATCTCAATGGGAAGCTTTGAGGCCCCTTAATTCTGTAGCACATGGTTCTCAAAGGTCTTTATGGACCCATTTAACATGTATAGCATTAAGTGTTTTTTCTCCTAGCACCTGTAGGTTGGTTCACGTTCCTGTCACCTTTTCTTACTACTAGGCTAGTGCCAAGCTGTTTCCAGAACTGTTGTGCTCTCAAAGACCTTTTCTGCTAGGTTTTGTTCTAAATAAATACAAGAAATGTCTTTATTTGCAAGTTAAAAACATGTCCAACTCTTGTTCTTCAAAAGAAATGTGGCCTCCTTTTAAGAGACAAATAAGTAATGAATTAGAAGCTGAAGATGGTGTGCTTCTAATTTCCGCAAGACTAAGGATCTTGTTCAATTAAGAATTTCTACTATGACTAATACATCTTTATTTTGGGGAAAAATGGGAGGAAGCACTCCATTTTGTATATAACACAGCTGTAACATAGCTCAAAGCTCTCCTTACTAACTAGAGTGAAACTGAGACTTAACTTCCCCTAATTCCTAGAGTGGTTCAAGATTTTTGTCTGGCTGTGGAGCTTTTGCTCTGTTTGTGCTATAACTTGGAACTGCTTTCTAACCATTTCCAAAGTGAGCACAATTTAACCAGTTAGCAGACTGATTTAGAGACTGAATTCCAATATTCTTGTTCTGTGAATGGTTCCATTGGCTTAATTGACTCCTTGGGAAGTAAGGAGGTATATTCAGAGTAAAAGTGATGGACCATGGTTTTAGCTAGTTATATTTAGCAGTCAGCTGAAATACAACTGCTTGCACATACAAAAACAATGGTGCTTTTCATAATTCTGTCCTCAAGAGATATAGTCACTAATATAATGATAATTAAAAAGTTTTATTGATGCACATATTTCTTAGCTGTCGCACATCATGAAGTACTCTAAGAAACCAGAGAATTGTTTAACAGCTAGTCAACTAGAACTCTTAAGAAATCTCTCACTGTAATCTGTGTAATTCAAGGTTTGAAAAAAATTTTATTCCCCAAAATAAACTGACAAGTGCATCAGGTGAGAACGCTATTAAAAATGCTCTGCCAGTTTTATTATCAGACAAGCCAAGGTACGATGAATTTCTCAAGTCCTCAAGAAACCTAATAGGTTTGTGAGAGAACTTCAGGAGCTGCACTGTGGTGTCAATCCACCTCAGGTGCTCTAAACAGTAATTCAAGCACATTTTGATGCATCCCAGAAAGGAGGTAGGAACACCTTTCTCATGAGAGGTAACTGCTCTGATATTTGAGTTGTTTGCTGAATAAAGTGTCCATTTCTGATATTGTGACAGAAAACAATGAACACAAGTTCTTAAAAGCTTTTAGAAAAAAAGTTCTTGAAAGATGCCATGTTAATTACTCTTAGGTATTTTTTGGCATAATGATAGCTAAATATGGTGCTTATACAGGGTTAAATTAATCAACAGCTTCCTAATTAAAACAAATATCTTCTCCGAGGGATTTACAATGTGGATTGTTTTGTTATTATTAAACAGTCAAAATGCTTTTGTCAGATAAGGCAAGAAATGGAGTGTTGAACCTAAGAACCTCCTGCATACTGTTCCTGAATATATTAGCATTAAATATTTTGCCTTCCAGACAATAAATTATGAAAAGGCTCTTTAAAGTGGGGATGATAAGGAAAGGATGATGGAGGCTAGTGAGATGGTGGTTAACACATTCGCCTGTAGTGCTTGCAATCTCACTGCAGAAATGCTGTATTTTGTGAGGAGAGTTGTCTGTTCTCAGATGAGTTTCTTATAGGAAAACCTAGCCTAGTGCCTTTGCTTTAAAGAGGTCATGGACTTAGAAGCTCAAGCTGAATATTACAGGTCTGAATGAGAAGAACTGTCAGAGCTGCAAGAGGAAGCTTTTCTTCACTGGCCTTCACTTTCAGGAGGTTTAAAATCCTCCAGATTCTCAACTAATTTTTAAAAGATTTTTAGATAATCAAATGATGTTTGTTGTGTTAACTTTGATGTGGGCTGTAGACCAGTGTTGTAAAAACTCATCCTTGAGAAATACGTAGCTTTTCTGACTCTTCTTGTCTCCCTATCACACTTTTACATTTCCACTTGGTAGGCTGACTTTCACCATGCTATGATAATTGTTTGCTAGCACTAGTAATGAGCTCTACAGCTTTGGTAAACAGCAGATCAAATTGATTTGACACATTCTTACTCAAAAATGAGCTAAATTAACAAATTTGTAGCAATAATGTGATTAAATGTGACAATATTACCTTGGTTAGATTTTATAAGGATATGGCTCAAATGGGTAGCTGGTGCATTTTCACGTACAAAATCCACAGTCTGCTTTGAATGTTTATCTTAAATTTGTCTGTAAACTATGAAACTCCATTTCAACCACATAATTGCCTTTTAGTATCCGTCAGCTGTAAAACGTCAAACAAACATTAGGAGCTTCAGCAATGGGTCCATTTTGTAAGTGTATAGTAAACTTTTTCATCCTAGTAAAGTTTATTTAGGTATCATAAGTTGATAACATTCTAACGCATGAAGAAAGCGTGTTTTCTTTCTTCTGAATCAGACAGTGTTCCCCTGATAACTGTCCTGAAGTAAAGTATAATGAAGTCAGCTTTAGTTTTATGAGCACTAGCATCATGTCATATGCTGGCAAAGTTTATGAAAAAAATGGATATATACATTACATTAATATTAAAAAAGAACACGGAGATTATAAAATGGTATTTAATGGGACATGAGAAAAATATAGCTTCTAGATGATGATACTGGGAGAAACATTTTTCTCCTCTAAAAAGGAATTGTGAACTTGAGTAAGAAAATGTAGTGTCAGCAGGGCTCTGAAGCTTTTTCTCACACCTCTCTTAAAATTTAGTGAAAGTGAGTATTCTTTCTGTAAGGCTTTGAGTCATCCTTTGAGTTTCCATTGCAGAAATCTTTCCTGTCATCCTAGGTAAAAATCCAGTCCATCCCCTCCCCGGTTTACTAAATTCTATAGGATTTTTCCATAGGAGTAATTAAGAACACTCATCTTTTCACTTTCCAGCATAATTCTTAAAGACCTGTGGAATTAAAATAGGCTTTAGAAGAGCAGAAAAAACTTCTTCTGAGTGAAAGCAGTTTGCCCAATGTCAACTGTATGTCCTGAGTGGGAAACTTCAGTGTAGGTTGCCCCATCCCCACTTTGTGAGCTCTGGCCACGGGGTGATGCTGTCATTGAGACTGGAACTATCTTGCATTGCTGAGTAACCTGGAACGGGACCGCACACCAGTGTGTTCAGTCTGGTGTTTACATGGGATCTGTTTGTATAACCAAAGGAATGGAGTCTGTGTAAACAATTCCCATCGATTATGACAACTAATGCTGGCTCAACAGTATTTGACTCAGTACTTAAATATTTCAGGCTGATATCTATTTGTTTTCTCACTATACTGGAGTGTTTATTAATAAGATTTATTGTGTAAATACTCTTCTCTAGTGCTCCATGCTGAACATGCTTCCTTTTAATGGGATTTTTGTTTTGTCCTCGTAATATTAGCTTAAGAGCCATTGATGGCACAACCTTGTGCTAATTTAAATGTTACTACTGCCTGTGTAACATGCTGCCCTGAGTCATTCAAAGAATAAATATGAATTAATTCAATGTCTCAATGAAAGATGGTGACACAAATATTGTAGCAGGCCTGTAAATTGATGGTCATTGTCAAAACCACACTGGCTTTGTTGTGTGTTGTTGTGCAGATCTAGGTACAGATAGAGAGTCTGCAATTGTTTCTGATTCCCATGTTATCAATCTGACATTTCCCCTTGCTTAGTCAGCAGTCGATTTCTTAAGCTCTGTCACCCCTGTTCCAGTCTAGGTTCACCAGAGCCATCTCTCCCTTCCAGCAGCCATTTTGGTATTGTCATTTCATTGGAGCACCCTATAGGTGATATTTTGCACGCTTGCCTGAGGAGTTTTTCCTACTAGCATATCTCACTCACAGGGAACCTTTGGTGAATTTCTTGCCATATTTTATTTGAGAAAGTGTTGTAACTCACTGTCGTTGGCACCAGCCCCAATCAAGGTCAGTGCCAAACTTGGTACTGGTGCCAGTGTTCTGTTTTCCCTGGCATAGCTACACCGCTTCTCTGAAGGACATTAGCTCAGTCAACAATAGCATGTTTCCGTCACTACTGCTACATAAGCTCTGGAAGTTTTGCTGGAAAAATAATGTTGGCAGGGTTTGGTTTGGTTTTGTCTTTCTTGTTCCTAGCCAGCATAGCAATGCCAGAAAAAGATTAGTGTGGAGACTGGGAATCAGCACTTTACAACCTCTGGATGCAGTTGATCAGTGAGTTCTTCAATCTGACCAGCTTCTGGTTGTGCACGGAGTCCCAGGAGAGAGAGGTCACAGTGCTGTTCTGTGGCTGCAAAAGCTGCAGACCCCCTAGCCTGCAGCGACTGTCCTGCTCTTGTCTCTTCTGAGCAGAGCAAGCTTGAGAGGTCCAAAGTAAACTCTACCACCTTGTTCTGTTTCTACTCTTCTGAAGTGCTATGAATACTAGCAGGGGGACTCTGGCCATGAAAAGCTGAAGATGGTTCTTAAACTGCTGGTCTCTTAGCTGTTCCATCCAAGCTGGATTTGGCCCATGCTCCTTACAGCCTGTCCCTCACTAAAGCATATATTCATAGTCAGAATTTAATACTTGCTGTGTTCGACTGGACTTGTTCTCAATTTTATACAAGCTCAGTGGCAATGAAATCAGAGGAATTAACTGTGGGAAGAACAGCGGTAGCAAAGAGTAGAGCTGGTGTTTGAATTCCCCTATGCTTCCCCCCTCTCTTTCCATGTGGCTGGGAATGTTTAACCAAGAAAGAACATTAAGGTTAAAGAAGAAGCACTAACTTTAAGCTCATGAGGTTGTGTGTTGATACTATACAGTTCTTAGGGAACATTGTCCTGCAGTACCATAGCCCAGTCAGGTAGTTTGAGAATGTAAGTTTCAGTCATGGTTCAGGAGTTCCTTCCCTTCATGGTTTTAAGAATCTTTCCATTATGATTTATCTTCCTGTGTTTTTCTAGACTGTAGTTGACTATGCTAATATTACAGTACAAATTAAATTCTGCTTCCAGTGATTCTCCCCAGATCTCATTTGCTGCTTTCCTGCACAGGTTATGAAGTGTCACAACTCAGTAGTACCAATTATTATTTTTTTCATTTAATGGGTAGTTTTAATATTCTAGGAGAACCCGTTTTCTTAACTTAATGATAGTATTTTTAGGCTGTTGCATAGCATTTAACTAGTTATTTTTTGTTCTTTACTCTTTGAACATGTCTAGTTATATGGTTCTGGCATCATTGCAAATACAGTTCTACAATCTGAGTAAAGCAAGCACTTGTGATTTCATGGATAGTTTCAACTTTAGGTCTTTATTTTTTCTTATGTTTAGTCCTAATTATATAACACTTCTAGTGACACTTCACCACTGGCAAAGCTTCCATAAATTCAAAAGTTTTGTAAGGTTAGAGTGCATGAAATATGCCACTATGAAAATATTTTTAATATGTCAGTATGTTTAAGTGTTCTTTACTGACACTCTACTTTCAAAAAGTTTTATCTGGCAATACCATTCACCCTTGGTTAATGGTGGACATTTAAGCCCTGGTTATGCAGGGGAGATTTGCCACTCCTGTCAATTAGGGGCCTGCTTCCAAGCATAGGATTCATAAATCTGAGCTAAGCTTTGGAGCCAGGTTAAGGAGAGGCTGGGCAAGAACTGCTTTCCACTTTTCTGCCAGAGCTGCAATTCTCCATCTTAAATAGAGGTGCTTAAATTCCACCTATATGTCACCTGTGTAGATGCTACATTTTTTCCAGGGGTCTAGACTTAAGTGATGCCAAACATGATTCCTGCCCCTCACCTCCACCCTGTCTCAACCCCGTTACACAAATCAGTGTGTCTGTTTTAACCTGTCCATCTCCTCAAATTGTCAGTAGGCTTGGCTTTGAAGGGCAGATTATCCCTCAAAACTTCAAGATGATCTCTGGACTGGATCCCTGCTGCAGTTCTGCTTGCCCCATTGGTAATTTCCGTGTCTCTGGATCACCTCTGTTTAAGCAGTGAAGACAATGACAATACAATATTTGTAGACTTTGGGATGCCTACTTGCTAATATTTTAAAACTTGATGCCATTGTAACCCATGCCCATTTTGACTTCTAATTATTTATTTTTCTTTGAAATAGGTTTTTTCCCTGTCCCAGCTCAATTCACAAAGGAAACCAGGTTTATTTATGCATTATGTCTGGAGTTCACAGACACATGCAACAGCAAATTAAGCTAGCATGGCTGAAGCAGTTTCTGCTCATGGCCTTACATGCTGCCTTTCTTTGGGATGTTAGTACAACCACTGTGGTGATAGCTGACTGGGATGTGTGTTAGTTCTTCCACCACTGTTTATAATCTGCTGCATTAATATAGCCTGACATAGTTTAATTTACAGTATAACATTGGGCTGTAAACTGCAGCTGTTCACAAGTCGATTCATTTCCCGTTCAGCCACCTCCCCAGTGAAGGCCATAACCTCCAGGAGCCCAGCAGGATGCAGCTTCAGTCACTCCAATGTCATCTGCTGTCACACGTGTCAGCACTCTCTGTCCATCTGCATCCCCATGCTGACTCCTGGTTTTGCTGGCCACGCAGAAGGTTGACCAGAAAAAGCATTATCTGGAGCTCATGCTAGACCATAGGATAAATTAGTACTTGTGAGCTAGGGGCTCACATGGAGGTACTCTTCAGTAGCTTTTATTTATTTTAGTGTTTTGGGTAACTTGGTAGAGTAGAGCTTTTGGCCATTTACAATTTAATTACTTCATTTAGGAGAGAAGACATTAGATCTACACAGTAGCTTCTCTTCAACAAAAATGTCATTGCTATTTAGATGTTATCTAGATTTCCTGCATAAGAGCTGGAACAGAGCCAAACATTACACGACTCCAGAAAAAAATACTGCTTTAAAATTTTACTTAGCTTTTTAGAGGATGATTTACTTTTTATGAGGTGAGGAGAAAAAGGAAGGAACTATGTGACGGAGAAAGAGACAGAGAAAATTTTATATTGGGGGTATCTAAGAAAAGCCTTAGAGGAGGTTGTCTTTTTCAAAAAAATATTTATTTTTTTTTTTATCAAAAGCATACTTTATTATGTTTGCCATATGTGATGCTGGATTATATCAGAGAGCTCTGTAAAAATCTACAAATTCCCCTAGAAATCATAGGTACACTGTGTTTCTACACCTGACTGCAATCTCTGTGTTGAATATTGGACTAATTTACTTTCTCCATTGCTGTCTTATCTCCATTTTGGATTGAGATTCCCTGGGAAGGGAGAAGGTGCTAACAGTACAGAGTGAGTGACAGGCTGGCTCCTTTTCAAAAGATGCTTTTTAGCACAATGGGATGGGAGCAGCTTTTGAAATCCCATTCATTCTGGCTTCTTGACACAGGCTTGGGGTCTGCAACAATAAACATCCCCTGAGATAGAACAAAAGGCCAGTTGTTTTAGCACAGTCCTTCAAAATATAAAGTTTTGAGAACGTGCAGAGGGCTGGGGCAGGGGAGAACAAGCAAAGCAGTCTCTCCTAAAAGAGGTTGGTTTTTTTTACTGAAATAGACCACAGAAGAGAGAGGCTTCCTGCACAAGAGGAGGAGGAACCATGATTCAGTAAGTTACCTGATGCATTCTCATCTTGGAGAAATCCTGTCTAAGCTTGTAGAGGATGGCAACATGGTGCATCGGTGACGAGCAAAAAGCTGTCCCTATTTTTACATATGTTCCCATGTATTTTTTGTGAACGCATAAGGAGAGAGCAAATTAAATGGAAAGCTTGGGTGCTTTTGCTACAGGTCTTACCAGGCCCCAGATGGGAGCTCTGGGCACTGGGGTGCACTGGGCTACTGAAAAGTCTTGGTATCTTAATAGTCCTGGGCCAACAGCTCCTGTGCCTTATGGTTCTGCTTGTATAAGGAACATAGATGCATTTTTTCCATACAGGAGGAAACATACTGTGACAATCTGCTGTAGGTTAATCTGCAAGATTAAAAGTAATATGCATTTGTAATACATAGTGGAGGTCATCAGAAGAATTGTTACTAGGACTGCAACATGTGCAAAACCCTGTTCTAAAGTACCAGTCATAGATAATGTCATTGTCTTATTTTTTATATGCATTGATTGACAACAGAGAACTGGATTTTGCCATCCAGCAATAAAACACCAGACTAGAACATGTCATGTGGCTGGATTTTTTTCTCTCTCTTCACAATATGAAACATGTTTTCTGTTATTTTTTTTTTTTCCCCGTTTTTGAAGTGAAGGTGACAACTCTCACTAAGTGTTGGGAGATCTTAATTTTGAAATCTGTAAATGAAGGGTATCCAGGTACTTCTGTTGTCATTAGCACAACACTTCTGTATTAGATGATTAAAACCAAGTCAAACTATCAAATACATATAATTTAAAAATAAGCACATTTTTAGAGTACCAGCCATTTTTCTAGGTTATAAGAAGACAGAATGTTTCAGGTGATGTTATCAAGTTCAGAAATAGAGAGAAGATTCCAGAGGCAGCTGTTTATGTATACTGATAGTCTTTTAACATAAGTTAACAAGAACAATATTTGTTAAAGAAAACTGTTAATATTGGGATAGTTTCTATATAGAAAAGCCGCTAAAACATCCCATGTAGGAGTTCAATTTTTGTTTTCAATCAAAATCAGATGGCACAGCCTGTTGTGGGAAAATAACTAAGACATTTTAAGACACTCAAGTTGTAGAGAGGTGTGTGGCAGTTACTTCACCCTTGGATTAGAGGATGCAATTAGGTAAAAGCAATGGTTTCCAGATTTCTTAGGCTCATATAGTTTGGCTTTTTGTATAATCCCAGGCAAATCTGAATTTGCTCTAGTTTGTTTCAGGAAATCAAACCAGAGCAGTGACAACAAAGATCCTTTTACATCCAGTTGTAGTAGCTTTCTCAGTAAATGCTCGTTTGCAATCACAAAGTCCAGAGCATCCCTATAACCTGGAGAAATAGTAATTGTCTGATAGCAGGTCCATGTTTTTAATTCTTAATGTTTATTTTTTACCTTAAATCTTTTATCATTTCTGCTGTGACAATTTTGTGGCTTGGGGATTGGTTAGAAGTCCATTTATAATTGACTTTTCTGGGATCAAAAATTGGAGATAGCGGTGGAAATCTGGTGATTTTGTACATATTTTAATCATGCTTTTAAAAAGCTAAGTGAAAAATGGTAATTTCTTTCTAACTAGTAAATTTGCTTGGCTTTATTTTTGCTATTTACAAGGTGCCTTTCATTTTGTTGTTTACTCCTGGTTTTAAGCTGCAGTGTTTGTTTACCTACACAACAGGGCAAAGGCAAGCTACCATTACTCTTATGTTAACATTTTTAATTTAGCTAGCAACTACTAACAGAAAAAATGTAAACCACTGGCTTACTCCCAGTAGTCAGAACTGCAAAGGCAGGTAAAAGCCAGTTAAAATTTGACGTTTGGCCACATGGTGAATTTTTGAGAACTCCAGCTGTTTGAGGTGTAAGAACATCTGTGATTGTCAACAGTTCATTAGAAAATTGCTGGCAATAAAAAAATGCCAGCCCCCCTCTTCCCCAAAGCGATTGGATTCCTGATGGTCTGCTTGTCCTCTATATCATTTTACATCATTCACAGAGAGATGAAATTTGAAAGAAATTTTTCTTCTGTGTTTCCCTCATGGTGCAATGATCTAACATCATTATTCACTCCTTACTTATACTGGATTTGAATATGCCATTGTTTTTTGGACAATAAAAACATCATTTGCCTAGCAGTCATCACATACATTAAATCTTTGCCATATGTGTATTACATTCCTGTGTCGTATTCCTTGGACAGAGCCTGGGTAAATTCCTTTGGCTCAAATTTTGACATGATGGTTGTAATAACTGAGAAACCTTCCATTAATAACTGGTCAGAGCACTAAGTTAATAGTTTATCAGAACCCTTTGCAGTATTTGGATGATAATCAATTTCTAGTGTGGGACTGTCTAGCAGTTTGCACATTAGATCAAAAATATGCTGAAGTCAGGAGCAATGAACCGTTTTTAGGCTTACATAAAAAAGAATAAAAAAAGGATGTCATGCTCGATCAGACCTGTCTGTGCAGGGAACCTAAGGCAGGCTGTAAGTCTGGCTGTAGGATCTTCTTGAGCTTTGCAGGCCTGTTGCTGCTTGGATTCCTCTTCTCTTTGAATTTTTGGCTGCCTGCAGCAGAATTTCCATTGCTAACGTTGTCTTTGTTTCATATAGCAACTAGGGTAGGGGAATGGTCTACTATTTAGTATTTCTTTCTCACATGTTTCTGCAGCTCCCTCTTACTTCTTTTCTTGTGTTTGGCTATAGACCTGGGAGTGAGATCACACATGTATAGAATGAGAGCTGCAGAAACACATTACTCNACAACTCTCACTAAGTGTTGGGAGATCTTAATTTTGAAATCTGTAAATGAAGGGTATCCAGGTACTTCTGTTGTCATTAGCACAACACTTCTGTATTAGATGATTAAAACCAAGTCAAACTATCAAATACATATAATTTAAAAATAAGCACATTTTTAGAGTACCAGCCATTTTTCTAGGTTATAAGAAGACAGAATGTTTCAGGTGATGTTATCAAGTTCAGAAATAGAGAGAAGATTCCAGAGGCAGCTGTTTATGTATACTGATAGTCTTTTAACATAAGTTAACAAGAACAATATTTGTTAAAGAAAACTGTTAATATTGGGATAGTTTCTATATAGAAAAGCCGCTAAAACATCCCATGTAGGAGTTCAATTTTTGTTTTCAATCAAAATCAGATGGCACAGCCTGTTGTGGGAAAATAACTAAGACATTTTAAGACACTCAAGTTGTAGAGAGGTGTGTGGCAGTTACTTCACCCTTGGATTAGAGGATGCAATTAGGTAAAAGCAATGGTTTCCAGATTTCTTAGGCTCATATAGTTTGGCTTTTTGTATAATCCCAGGCAAATCTGAATTTGCTCTAGTTTGTTTCAGGAAATCAAACCAGAGCAGTGACAACAAAGATCCTTTTACATCCAGTTGTAGTAGCTTTCTCAGTAAATGCTCGTTTGCAATCACAAAGTCCAGAGCATCCCTATAACCTGGAGAAATAGTAATTGTCTGATAGCAGGTCCATGTTTTTAATTCTTAATGTTTATTTTTTACCTTAAATCTTTTATCATTTCTGCTGTGACAATTTTGTGGCTTGGGGATTGGTTAGAAGTCCATTTATAATTGACTTTTCTGGGATCAAAAATTGGAGATAGCGGTGGAAATCTGGTGATTTTGTACATATTTTAATCATGCTTTTAAAAAGCTAAGTGAAAAATGGTAATTTCTTTCTAACTAGTAAATTTGCTTGGCTTTATTTTTGCTATTTACAAGGTGCCTTTCATTTTGTTGTTTACTCCTGGTTTTAAGCTGCAGTGTTTGTTTACCTACACAACAGGGCAAAGGCAAGCTACCATTACTCTTATGTTAACATTTTTAATTTAGCTAGCAACTACTAACAGAAAAAATGTAAACCACTGGCTTACTCCCAGTAGTCAGAACTGCAAAGGCAGGTAAAAGCCAGTTAAAATTTGACGTTTGGCCACATGGTGAATTTTTGAGAACTCCAGCTGTTTGAGGTGTAAGAACATCTGTGATTGTCAACAGTTCATTAGAAAATTGCTGGCAATAAAAAAATGCCAGCCCCCCTCTTCCCCAAAGCGATTGGATTCCTGATGGTCTGCTTGTCCTCTATATCATTTTACATCATTCACAGAGAGATGAAATTTGAAAGAAATTTTTCTTCTGTGTTTCCCTCATGGTGCAATGATCTAACATCATTATTCACTCCTTACTTATACCGGATTTGAATATGCCATTGTTTCTTGGACAATAAAAACATCATTTGCCTAGCAGTCATCACATACATTAAATCTTTGCCATATGTGTATTACATTCCTGTGTCGTATTCCTTGGACAGAGCCTGGGTAAATTCCTTTGGCTCAAATTTTGACATGATGGTTGTAATAACTGAGAAACCTTCCATTAATAACTGGTCAGAGCACTAAGTTAATAGTTTATCAGAACCCTTTGCAGTATTTGGATGATAATCAATTTCTAGTGTGGGACTGTCTAGCAGTTTGCACATTAGATCAAAAATATGCTGAAGTCAGGAGCAATGAACCGTTTTTAGGCTTACATAAAAAAGAATAAAAAAAGGATGTCATGCTCGATCAGACCTGTCTGTGCAGGGAACCTAAGGCAGGCTGTAAGTCTGGCTGTAGGATCTTCTTGAGCTTTGCAGGCCTGTTGCTGCTTGGATTCCTCTTCTCGTTGAATTTTTGGCTGCCTGCAGCAGAATTTCCATTGCTAACGTTGTCTTTGTTTCATATAGCAACTAGGGTAGGGGAATGGTCTACTATTTAGTATTTCTTTCTCACATGTTTCTGCAGCTCCCTCTTACTTCTTTTCTTGTGTTTGGCTATAGACCTGGGAGTGAGATCACACATGTATAGAATGAGAGCTGCAGAAACACATTACTC
>VYZX01013295.1:452336-576768 GCA_013401335.1 Brachypteracias leptosomus | reverse complement strand
ATAATGAATTAGGTTGTAATCTCATGAGATAGAGATGATATTCCAGTAATAATAAGGTTCTGAAATGTTAATTTTTCTCTGAGGTATGTGAGGGTTGCAGGTCCGAAAAAACTGTTGAGGCATTTTGTATACTATTGATATAATTTATAAATAGTGGGTTGATAACCTTTCACCAAAAAAATCTAATTTCTAGATTTGGGGTTTATTTTTGCATGAAAAATAATGACAGTACGAAGGTAGCTCTTTAAATATTTTACAAAAGGACAAAATACTGCTCCCTGTGCTTGAGTAATGTATTTCTTTTACTTCCTTGGAAACGATGGGGAAAGGAAGAGGAAATTAGACAGACATTTAAAAATGTCAATTCTGGTTCAAAAGTTACACAAGCAAACACTCTTGACCAAGGTGTTGAATTATAAAGTTTGATATTCCATAAAGCTAAACAATCAGAAGTAATGCTGACAATAAAAGACATTCATTTATTTACTCAAGGTGCCCATTGTTAGCACTAATAATACATTTCAACATATTGGAATTGCTAGATAATTCTTTTGTGACTTTTATGCTGGATGATATTGTTATTTAAATGAACCTGCAGACCGCTCTGTAATGAAGAAATGCATGTTTTGCCTAACAGTTATCAACTGACATTCCAGCAAAATGAGAATTTTTACCTCCATTCATTCTGAGGGGAAGCTGGGGGTCAGTGTTTTCAATATGGACCTTTTAAAAGCCTTTCAGCAGTGAATAATTATAAGCCACAGCTTCTGAAATTACCTGTATTCACTGTAGAGAAGAAGAAACTTTTATCTTTTGTAATGAAGTACACTTGCTCATTCAAACTTCGTAAGACTTCGTTAAAATGGCGGTTACATTGTGCTGATTTAGTATTAGGGGGAGTAATAAAAGAAATCGATTTTTAAATATACAGATACCCTTGTTTATTCAATTTTACTTTACTTGAATTTTGGATCCATCTTGTCAAATAATACAGATGGAAAAAATGTGAGCTCTTGTGTAAATAACCTTATCTGTATAAATTGCTGTTTACTAAAACAAATGTTACTTCATTTGCGGTTTCAAATTCATTTTGCACTTTCATTTGAAGACTGGGGTTTGAAACTGTTTTGGTCATGCTAATTTTTCTATATAGGGTTTTAGAAAAAGATTTTCTTTTTTATAGTTCAAAACTGCACAGAAGATAGGGATTGGAAATATGGCTTGCAGCAATGGGCTTTGGACTTCTCTCTTTGTTCTTGAAAACAAACAGGTTGGCAATATTCATTGGTGTAAAGAAACAGAAAAGTCATTATCTGGGGAGTAATTTTTTTTAAATGATATACAATAATTTGTTAATTATTGCCAGAAAAAAGCATGCAGTTTTACTTCTGAAAATGTGCGTTCCGGTTAATGAAAAACATTACCCTGCAGCCTCTCTGGGATTTTTTCCACTTGTAAAAGTTTGGGTTTTTTTAAAAAAGGAAGAAACTGATCCCACAGTTTCCTAAATGGGAATTTTAGGCAAGGGCTAATTCAAGTCTCACCCTCAGACAATAAGCAAGCACCAAGTTAGAGGTTGAGTGTTTTGCTTTAGGATTCTACATATTTACTTTTAGAGTAAAAATACCTCTTTTTCTTTTTTTTTCTTTTTTTTTCCTTTTTTTTTTTCACTAAATGGCAGATTGCAAATCAGTTTGATTGCTTCAATCAAAGATGTTTTTCCTATATTTTGAATGATCCAGAGACTTGATTTCCCCACTCAGAGGAAGTCTTCTTCCCTGTCCTGACAGCACTAAACCACTTCTGGTATCATCACTCAGAAAGCACTTCATCTGTAAAATAAAATCTGGCTTTGTAAATAAGATAAATTCACAGTAGATAAAATTTTTAATCCTGCCTACAAAGCTGTTTAGACTGAGTGATGCTGCTGTGTTATTTGCCTAACAGGAGAGAGAGGAGGCAGCAGGAATAGCAACCTGATAGAGATAGATGATGTTGCTATTGAAGTTGAGCTTTGTTAACCTCCTACTCATGGTGACTGTATTAATGGATGAGTAACCAGGTAGTGTAGTAGTTCGTAGCTGTATACGTCTATCACCCTACTTGCTAAATATTTATTAGACCAGAATTGTGCCTGTGAGTTAGTCATATTTAAATATGGGCCATATGTTCAATACTATGAGAGGCTGATCCATATTTCATTCAACTGTTTAGTAAACTTTCTGTCTTTTGTCCATGTTCTCAAGCTCCCAAGCTATGGTAACACACACAACAAGACATACAGAAAAGCAAACATAATCCTTATTATATATCCAGCAATGATTTTGTGCTTAGAAATAGCTAAGACCAGGACCCTTAAGCAGTGTACAAATACAGAGCAAGGAGTTGCCCCTCCAGAGAATTTACATCCGGATGGCTGAGGCATATAAAGATATTTTCTCAGGGTAACAAGTTGCCTCATGTTGGCTGTCGGGAATATGCATTCTCAGCAAACGCAGAGTAATTCAAGCTGATTTAGCCCTTTCTCCTGTGATAACTTTTAAACCCAACAACAGGAGACAACAGGTGGATATAAGCAGATGGGGAAGCACGAGGAGTGAATAAGAAGGTCGGCTTCATAGGTAGTGGGCTCAATATTGCAGCAGCACAGCCATTGTCAAGCTTTTTTTTCTGGCATCAGAGTTAAGAGGAGGCTTGAGAGGGGATTTAAAGGAGGATAACGAGGGAGCTTTGTGGACATGAACAAGGAGCTCTACCCAAGCATGGGGGCAGCAGGGAAGAAAGCACAAAGATCCTTGCTTGAAAAGGTAACAAATGGGTGATGGAGCCTACTGTCAGGGGCTGACTGGAGGTGGGAGCTCTCCCCTCTGGAATAAATGAATGAGAATAGGTTGGGAGGGGATTAGGCTGAGAATGCTTTGAAAGAAAAAGCAAGTAGATTATGTTTATATAACAGAAAAAGGGAAACCACAGCAAAGAGGAGTAACAATGGTCAAAGTGATGAGCAAAGAAAATGCTGGTATCAAAAATACTCTTCAAGCTTTTCCAAAGCTGCCCTTTCAATAAGCAGAAGGAAGAGGTGCATTGTAACGATGGCTTTGTATGCATCCCCATCATAACCAACTCCTCACAGTTGCTTTCTGAAACTCAGAAATTATCACTAGACATTTTCTAAGCCTGGCATCTGCCTTTGAGGTGAACAGTTATATTGCCGGAGTCAGAAGAATTTTCTTGTTCTTTATTATAAGGAAATAGGACAAAAATATACGTTACTACTGGGGAAAAAAAAAAAATCACTGGTTTCTTCATTTGCATTTTTAAAAATTATTACAAGAATAGACTCATTGCTTTGTTGATTTGTCATAATGACTTAAAATTCAGCTTTACAGATTTCTCAGTCTGTTAAAAACACTGGTTTTGTTATGTCCTCGATTATGTAGTTTTCATTATTTGCTTCTGAAAAAATTACTGGCTTTTTTAAAAGGGTGTTTACTACCAGGCAGTCTTACAGCAAAGCACATAGCTGTCCTTAGGCAACCATATTCCTCCAAATCTGAAAAACCCCCATAACTGAGGATATACTGTATTCTTATATGAACCATCTGTTGTTGATGGAAAGGCAAGAACAGATGATCTGAACTGGCCTGTTAGTGTAGAGTTCTGTCCCGGGTTGAAGACCCAGGATTTAGCTTCAGCTCATCACTTCTGTCCTCTCTGCCACTGGACACCAATTGAGTGCACTGGTGCATCCATCCTTCTTGGGAAGAATGCGCCCAGCACTGCTGCTTCTGTGGACATTGCCAGCTCATACCCATATTCTTATGCTGAAGGTCCTTCCTTAAGTCTTTTGGTTTTGCCTCCTGCACAAAAGACACATCTGCAGTTTATTAGGAAGAGAAAATAGGAAAGGTTGGCGTCAATGCCGCTGAATGGATGAATTTAACAGTGAATAGTAAGCTGTGTCTGCATGTTTCAATGTCAGGGTGGCCTTATTACTGTACATACTTACAGAGGATTTTATAATCAGTTGCAAAGCTGCACGATGGTTTTGACGCGTGACATATATACAAGGGCGCACTAATCACTGATTTAATATAATGCTTAGCCCTGTTGTGAACACTGTCATTTGTTTAGCTCGCAAATCATATTAAGCCAACCACCAGCTATAATTTTGGAAATTGGTGGAATATTCCTATAAAGAAGCACAAAAAATTGTAAAGATTGAATAAGTTCATTGTCTTAGTGACCAGTTGGGGAGCGGGAGGCCGTCCTCTTTAATTTTTTCTTCTTTTAAAAATACTTTGTGGTTCAGCAGCACAGACACTGCATATCTTTGTACCCCCACACAGTCACTATGTTAATAGCTGTTTGCTAGCTGTGGTCAGTTAATTTAAAAAAGCTGGCACACTGGTATTATAGGTCGCAGTAGATTATTCTTGAATCAAATGTAGTATTGTTGCTTCAAACCAAACCCCCACCCATGACAAAATTCATTATGCCTCTTTAATTTCTAATAGTGTTTGAAAGGATGAACCTGAGATGATATGAAAGGAAATTCAGTTTCTTAACATTTCCTCAAGTCATGCATCATCCTGTTCCCACTTTGTCTTGCTACATGTACAGACTCAGTAAGGAGTTACTGTTGATTCAGGAATGTAGCACTTCATTTTGTTGAAAATATGAAAATAGATTATAAATGTTCACTGACATGATGAACATGAGTGTGCTCCTAGAATATATTTCTCCCCTGAATGTATGTCACATACATTTCTATTATGCACAGAAATGCAAGGGAATCAATCTAAAATATGTTTTATTCAACGTATTGTGGCAGCACAAAAACTCCAAGCCTATCCCTGACTCAGTCCTTGGAAGCCCGTCAATGCATTGAGGGGTAACTGGGTTCTCAAAACTCAGTTGCCCTGCAGTAGCTGTCATACTCCGGGTGTTGGCATCACTTTCTGAAAAGAGCCTCAATTCTTCTTTTCAGACTGGAATGGAGAGTTTAGGGGGAGTTGAAAAGCTTGAGAGGTGATTGCTAGGTGCTAGAATGAAAAGCTGAGTTGGGACACAGTTTCCCCACACCAGTGCCTGGGACATGTTCTAACTTTCAGTCCAGTGAGAGCACTGAATTTGAGAGGTGATGTGCCCAATTTTCAGTTCTCATTTTTGGAAAGTTCTGAGTCCTTTGGGTGCTATCTTATATACCCGTGTGCACAGATGAGCGTGGTAGCATTTCAGCATAGACAGGGAGAGAACCCCCCCCAGAATCAACCATACAGCACTGCTGTTGTGCTCTTTCCTACTGCACTTGACAAAGATGGAGTTTCTGGTCAAAAGGAGGGAGAAGGAGATGTATATACAAACCTAGTGTCCGTATCCATCCAGATAGTCATGTGGCATAAAAATAATTGGTTTGCAAGCTGATGTAGGCTTGGAAAATTTTTGTAGGGTGAGAAAATGGATTCCCACTCATTGCCATGTCTGAACTTAGAAAATGACCCTGTGCACCTCTGCACAGAATATTGTTTGCCATGCACTTGAAAGCCAGCGCATTCCTTCCCTCTTCGACACATTAAGCAATGGAGACATAGTCCTGTCACAGGACTTAAGCATCTGTAAGGGATGCAGAAGTAAGATGTATACCATTTTATCTCCCTGTCTTTGAATTCTACACACACATAGCTGGCAAGTATTGTGGAAAGGAAAAATACCATTTTTTTCAGGCCAGTGAGAAAATTCTCTAATGGTGAAGATTTCTAAAAACAAATGGATTACTTCGATGAGGAATTTAGAATGAAAAATGTGATAAGTTATAGTCAGTCATTAACATTTGTTGAACATTCTACTTATTATTAGTGTTTCGTATACTTCTGGTTCAAACATTTCATGGAAAAAGAGTGGAATAAATGGGGTAACACTAACCAGATGGTCCTGAATGTGGAATTTCTACAGCTTTTTGTGTACTTTATGTCGAAGATAACAAATCACACAGGTCAACAGCTAGTGTCAGCTAGTGAGAAATGATTGTACATTTTAAGGAAGAAAAGCTCTTGAGGTCTTAGTTGCATTGGTGTCAGGGATTCAATTTTGTAATTTTCACGTGGAAATGAAGATGCTTCCAAGTGAGGCACACTGCAGAAGAAATTTTTAAAGAGAGGTTTGTTTAGATTCCAGAAACTAGGTTATCTTAGACACATTTAGGTTCAGGACATCTCCTCCTTGCTTTCTGTTTAATTATGTTTCTATTTTATCTTTGGCATCTGCAGAGGAGAAAATATAGCAATAATTAGGAATAGAGCTAGCTGATGGAAAAATTAAGACTCTACAATATTGTTTCTTTATATGCTGTTCTTAAAATTAAAAAAAATCAGAAAGAAAATCTGTGATATGTTTCGCTTTTTGATAAGTAGCTTCATATGTTTTAACATTTTGAGAGTCATACACTTGCTAAGAATATCTGTCTGATCTGTGGCATATCTGTCATCCATCCCTGTAGTATCTTGCCAGGTCACTGTAGTCCTGCTAAATATTTTAATACAAGATTTCATCCAAATAAACAAACAGTGTATGATGATGCCATCTATAGCCTAGACAGCTCAAGGGATTAGTAATTAGTTATATAGCCTTTTACTTAGGGATCATTACTTAAGATCATACTCAGAATGTCACTTCTAGCCACAGGCTTGGCAAGTTGAAACAGTGGTTTCTTTCTGATCCTTGTCAGTGAGGTAATGTCTAAGACATCTGGGGCAAAGTAGAAGTAGAAACTGATTATAATTTCATTTCTAGAACTGTTTTCTCACACTCATTTTTATGTAAAGGCAAAGGGGCAACTTTATATCTACTGTCTACCTGTTCCACAAGTACAAAGGAAATCAACTTCCAGATATATTAACCTGAAAATTTTCGTTAGCATTACATCCACTAAAGGAGACAAGTGTGACATAGTTTCAAGTATATATGCCAAAGAGTATTGCATCACAGAAAACAGCAGAAATGGGATGAGCAATCCAGACCTAATGATCTTTCTTCTTTCATAAGACCATCTCCTTGCTATAACTCAATAGATACATCTAGATAATAATCAAGGGGCTACAAAAATAGAAATTTCCTTAAAACTGAAATCTTTACCTATGGCCAGCTTCTAGATAGACTTCAGAGAAATGAACCATTCTGGAGGTGCAGCCTTACCTGTCTGCAGCAGTGGTCTTATCTTTCTGGTGTAAAGTTTAAAACTCAGCTGTAAAAATACAGCTTTGGTAGAGTTCTTCAAATCAATCTTCAAATTAGAAATTAGAACATTCCTGCAAAGGAGAATATTTTCTACTAAGGGTAGACCTTCTTTTTAAACACAGACACGATTTACTCTTTTAATAACTCCTCAGGCTAGGATTGTCTCTTCTAGAAGACACTTGCTGTTAATGACAGAAGAAATTTCACTTTTGACATACATACAGTGAAGCAACATAGAAGTTTATTCAGCATGGCATCTTCCATAGGTGAAGCATCTCTAAGCATTTTGTGAAGTGATGCCATTTTCTAGAACCAGAGGTGGGGAACAATAAAAGAGCCATAGCCAAAGGAGAGAAGATGAGCTTCCTGCTAAAAGTAAAAGCAGATCCTTAGGAACCAAACTGTGTTTTATTAATCATGTTATCACCAGTGTCTGTGATACAGGGTGGATAGAGAAGTGTGGGAGGATGGTAGTGTGTGTGTGTGTGTCTGTGTTGTGCTACTTATAGTGTGGTGGAAAGTATTTCTATGCTATCTATTTCCATTGTCATGAAGTGACCACGCACAATGCATTTATGGATTCTCATTGCAATGACTGTACTCATCATACCTTACTTGCTGAACATAAAATGAGAGCCTTGCTTTCTAGTAGGTGTTAGTGCATTCTCATAGAGGTAGAGGGCCTATGTAATATTTGTTAAGCCAGGGATCATTAAACCTACCTGGGTGACTTTCCATTTTGTGACAAGTTATAAAATACAGAGGGATTTTCCTGTAACACTGTTTGAAACAGAAACAGAAAAGAAAACAAGTTTCCACTTGTATTATTTTAGATTTTTGCATCATATTTTACTGATAACTACAGACTATAGTGGTAAAGATTGGATCAAGAAGTGACATGTTCTCTTTTCTATTATGTACATTTGTGAATAATATCTTTAGTTGTGCACTTACATCTGTGTATTTATGCTTTGATTAATGTGTGTGCATGCTTGTGCAAACATGTATCTCTAAAGGTGTTTACTTTTTGCTTGTGATGTTAGATGTGCAGGTCTCTCTATTGTTATATCCTTTTTTGAAACATTTCCTTTAAATGTGTATAAAAATAGTGCAAGAGAGACCCTATTTTGTCTGTAAAATGCCTTAGCAAATGCCTGTCACTTTGCCTAGTGTTATATTTAGACTGGAGCTGAAGAAATCACTAAAACAGGTACCAAAGAGCTCCTGAAAGTGATTTAGTGTGAGAGCTGACGTGGAGCCAGCAGCTCTGTTACCAATCCCTGGTCACTGACTAACACACCAGGCTCCTCTGACGTGTGACCCGTTGATGTTGGCAGCTTGTCTCTTCTCAGGCTACTGCAGCACTGGCCTCTCCTCCCTAATTGTCACAGCCTGCGCCCTCCACACCCAACATGCACATACATGTTCCACTTCCTCGCCCAGGCTGGGTGCCATCATTCACAGCTGCCTCCAGTGTTTTCTCCTGGTGGTAAGTCCTATCGATCAGGAGAGGACTCAGGCACCGGGTTTGCATCTTGTGAGTCCAGCTAGGAAGACCCCACATGCAAGAGCACAAAAAGAAGGTGCAAGTCCAGTGCTGAACTGTTGACGTCCAACCACAGCAACTCAGCCGTGGGCTTGGAGATGGTGGAATTGTGCGCAGGGAACAAATTGACTGTATAGTTAAAGTATAAAGACAATTTTGTTTAGTTCAGTAGCAGATCAGAGGATTTTACAAAACCTTATAAAGTTTAGAGGTACTGCAGCCAAGGTTCAGAGTATTAAATGATTATTTGCCAGGTATTGTTTGTTTGGATTTTCTAGGGGCAGCCCATGGCCTGGAGGCTCTGCATAAACCTAGGAGTATGGGTGTCCTCTGCGGTGAAGAGCTCACCTTCTCAGCTCTGTTTCCAGGTGTAGAAACCCAGTAATCCTGACTGAGTGTCCTATTACTGTTCAGTAGTAAAAATTGGGATTGGGATGTTTGCAGTGTGAATCTCCTGCTGATTCAAGCCCCGGTCTTGTGAATACTTACCATTGTGCTTATTGTTATGTAGATGCATCCTCCCACTGAGTACTCCCAGTTGTACACATAAATGTTTTCATAAGACTTAGAGATCTGGTTTGGTAGGTGGAGGGATGACATGTGTAATGCACAATCTCAGCTGCTTGAGATCCTGAATCTCTGCCTGGAGACAGATACAGCAAGCTTTAATAGAAAACCTCTCTAGGTCAAGTTTTTAGCATTGTAAGATTGATTTATATGTAGCAATAACAGTTGGTTGGGATATATTGGAAGAAAATGTATCCCATCCATTAACAAAGAATGCAATAATTAGGAAAGGAAGAGACCTGACTCAGAACGTGTGATATGGCTCAGAATTGTGTCCTCGAGTCATTATGCAGACAAAAAACCCCACCACTCTCTTCAGTGCAAGTTTTGCATGTGTAACAGCTGTCACAGTCAGACCATTAATCAGCTGAACCACCACACAGGTGGAGGATGAGAAACCACCTTCTGTGCTAGAGGTTGAACATAAAAATTATTTTTCATGGAGTCCGTCTGTGCTGCTGTAGCTGCAGCAATGCAAATCTCCAGTGCAGGTCTGCTTCTTCACTGGTGTAAGAAGTTTTTGTACAATTTCCTCTTTTAAGCGTAGAGGAAAAAATATAGATTGTAGAAAGACCATGATTTTGCTCTAAGCCTTGTTTCTCCTGCTAAAACTATTGCAACAAAAGACACGCATATTTTATTTTACTTGATATATTAGTGTATTATGAACCCATATCAATTGCATACAGTTAGTTAGATAAATAAACAGCTTACTTTTGATTGTGTGTATTAAAGTACCCCAGGTTATTTTGCTAAATGATATCATTTCTTGTTCCCTGCTGTGTATAATGACTATTTTTGGAAATAGAGGGTTTTCTTTTTTCTCCTATCCACCTCCAAACCAAAAAATGAGGAAAAAAAAAAACCCTCATCAGAATAAGTGTATCCCTTGAAATACAGACACTTTCCACCTCCTCTCAGTTTGCATCATATAATATGGCAAGACATCAAATGATACGAGGATATGTAACGTGACAATAAATGAAAGATAAATTAGAAGAATGTTTTTTGGATAGAGAGTTCCTTATTTAATTTGGATGATAAGAATTTAGTCTTAATTTCTGACATATTCATTTTATCAGCTAAATTTCCTAAATTGTATTATTACAGATAATTACCAACATATATNNACCAACATATATTTATTCTTAAAACTTTATTTGTTCAATTAGAAGGTAGATTTCAGCCTTTATCTTTGTAGGTAGCTGATCCAAGACAGTTTTATGTAAATGGCTTAATTAATTGGTACCCTTCAGTTGAAACAGCAACTTACAAAGGAAGTAATCCTTTTCGAGTGGCATAAGCTGTTTCAAAAAAGCAAAAAACCCACAATACTTTTCTCAGGCACCTTGGCACACAATTATAAGTTATTTGACAGAAGTAAATGTAATAAACTGCAAGGCTTCTTCCCAAATTATGTCTTTTCTATGTAATTAAAATAGCATCAACCTTAAATGCGATGGCTCTGTAGTCTTCAAATCTACATTATTAAAAGATTTAATTATGCAGAATTACAAAACTTTCTTATAAATGGTTCAACATGTTGGTGGTAAAGATGTGATCTACGTGGCCTACTTATTAAGTTTACTATCTCTCTCGAGCAATTAGTTGTTGCTGAGTGTTTGGTGTGTTGCTCACCCTTTCAGGCTATCCTTGGAAATCTCTGCCATGCAATGCCCTTAGAGGATGCGGTGACAGGACTTTATGGCCATCTGACAATGGCACTGATCACTCCAGATGACCATTTTCCACCAGTGCTGTTGTTTCCACAGCTCAGCTTGCTTGGTTTTCAACTACAAACTAGTGTCCTGACATACAGGTGTGCCCAGGTGGCCAAGAAGGTCAATGGCATCCTGGCCTGTATCAGGAATAGTGTGGCTAGCATGGACCAGGGAAGTGATTTTACCCCTGTACTCAGTGTTGGTGAGACCGCATCTCAAGTACTGTGTTCATTTTTGGGTCCCTCACCACAAGAAGGACATTAAGGCACTAGAGCATGTCCAAAGAAGCAACAAAGCTGGTGAAGGATCTAGAGCATGTGTCTTATGAGGGGTGACTTAGAGAACTGGGATTGTTTAGAAGAGGAGGCTGAAGGGAGACCTTGTCACTCTCTACAACTACCTGAAAGGAGGTTGTAGAGAGGTGGGGGTCGATCTGTTCAACCAAGTAACAAGTGATAGGACAAGAGGAAATGGCCTCAAGTTACGCCAAGGGAAGATTAGATTGGATATTGGGAAGAATGCCTTTACTGAAAGGGTTATCAGGCATTGGAATGGGTTGCCCAGGGCAGTGGTGGAGTCCTCATCCCTGGGGGTATTTAAGAGTCATGTAGACATAGTGCTTGGGGATGTGGTTTAGTTGAGGACTTGCCAGTGTTAGGTTGATGATTGGACTCGATGATCTTAAAGGTCTTTTCCAATCTTGGCAATTCTGTGATTCTGTGAAAGCAGGAAAGGGAGTTTTGGTATTCTCTCTCCTCCTGTCATGCACTAAGGTCCCCTTGTGGTAGAAGCCAAGCCTTTGTGCTCTGTCTTCCCTGGTTTCATACTACTCCACCGAAGTAAGAGACGCTCCATAGTGGGATTAATTTGTAAAACCCAAAAGAGGGTTGTTGAGATCTCTGTAAATCTCTGCCTTTCCTGAGCAGATCAAAATGGCCTTGATTCTGAGTGTTTGCACAGCACAGTGTGGACCTCTTTCTTAGTTTTATGTGTTCCCTTCATGAGAATGATGGGAAGATCCTTTTAAAAACAACGAATTCTTCATGTCGTTAATAAGGGAAATTAAAAAATACACGCTGCACCCATTTACTTCCTCTGCTGCTTGCTGTTATACTTGTTTCTGAACTTCATACCAAGCTGGTGATCCTGGGGGAGGAGGGAAACGATGAGTGGATGAATGAATACACATCTAGAAATGTGGCAACTTTTCAGTAGAGATGCTCCTGTGCTGTCTTCATTATTGTCCCATTTTATTTGGCAGAGTGACTCTTTTCCCCTTAAATGTGCAGGGGTTTAATTAATACATTCCAGTTGTCAAACCCAGTTCAGCTTGATGAGCAGGAGAGTGTAGAAAAGCTAGATTATTTGTTTGCATCACTAGGCAATGGGGAAATACCTCCTCCATTGCTTTTCTTTACAAGCAGTGACAGCAGCGTTCTGACAGAGACAAAGGGATAAAAAATGTGCTGGAAGGACTAGAAGAATTAATTTGTAATAGATAATTGGATCTGTATGGCAATGATACGAGTTTGGAGGAAACTTGAGCAGACTAGCTCTCTAGGTTTTTAGGTTTCACTCTCTTGTCAAAATAGCATCTGCATGCCTTATGCATTTTAAAGTTTAAATAAGAATATACATATTTCAGTTCCTTATTTAGCTGCCCCATCCATTGCATGACAACAGTCTGGATATGCGTATTTCTATTGTTATTTAAAACTCAATAAATAAATTTGCTGTTTGTTGGGAAAGTGCTATGCTATTGCTGTTAGTTTCCTCTCTTGCGAAAGTTAATTTCACTCTTGCACCAGCCTCTGAGACAACTCTGTCTTTGAGTTTTGCAAGCCTCATCTTTGCTGCTGACTGATCCTCCAGCAGATCCTCAGAGAAGGGCGTAGTTCAGTGTTACAAGAGATTGTCTCATTCAGTGGAAGCATGGGTCCATCCTGTGAGGGTATTGAATGTCAGGATTGAGATGTTACTTGAGTTCAGTTCCATGGAGAGCCAGTGATGAAAGCAGAGTGCTGTGAGGATGTACTCCCAATGACTCCGGCTGCTAAGGTGGGCTGGTGGTGTCTGTACCAGCTGCAGGTTTTTCAGAGCTGGCAAATTTGTCCCTAGATATGTCTAGGTGCAGTAATCAAGCCTGGAGGGTCACAAATCACCGTGGCTGGTAACAGAACAACTAACAAATGTCAATGGCGCGTTATTTAAAAAATGAAAGTGTTTTAATGGAGGATGATCAACATTGTTTCCCTCCTTTTAAAAAGGTGTTACAGGTGAAATAATAAACCTGGGAAGCACCTCAGTATAAAGAAATATGGTTGAGAGGATGATTAAAGATCAAGTTATAAAGGACCTAGATGAGGATAATATGATGGGGACAAATCAGCACGATTTCTATAGCCTGTCAGATTTCTTTGAAATAGTTAACAAATAATGGATAAAGGAGAATCAGTGGATATAATTTATTTAAACTTTCAAAAGGGTTGGATAGAGTCTTTTAAAGGAGGCAATTAAGGAATCTTGCTAACAATGGGGTAGGATGTAAAGTCTTGTCATGGATTTAAAACTGATTTAAAGACTGAAAGTTAAAAGTAAGATTAAATGCCCATTTCTTACTGCTGGAAGGAGACAATAATGGGTGTTCGGGAGTAGGGCTAGGAATGGGAGACTTCATGTTTTTTAATGTATATATTTTATTAAATTGCTATTGTGCATAGAATATAATTAGGTAGTATTCCCTAGGAAATACTGCAGGTTAGTGTAAGGATCTGTGTTATACAGACTGCTCTAGTGCTGTCATGCTGTATTGAAAAGGAAAAGAAACAGGAAAATAGAGAGAACAATGGTAATAACACTTCCCCCAAAAGATGCTTCTCCATTGGAAAAAGCATCATCTGTTTGCTGTATCACCTAATCTAAACTAGCACAATTCATGAAACACATCAGCCCCGATCCACAAAGGAAATCAAATCTCAGTCTAAAATGTCCAGGGAAGTTTTGTCCAGCCTTTGGTGAACTCAACATATCTGCCCATTTACTGCAGTCAGTCCTCGCTGCAGTGGATCTGTGATCTCTGCTGGTGTTGGCATTGAGACACTCCATGGCCAAGACAACTCTAGCCTAAGGTAGGTCTAGGGAGGAGAAGAAATTGTAGGATAGATCTACGAAACTGGACTAGTTCATAACTTGGTTTTGAAAAAGATTTGTCACAGAAAAGGTAAAAGAAATATACGCAACAGAAATACACATACAGTTAGAGTGAACTTGTAAGCCCTAGATCTGTCATAACTCATCAGGCGAGTGACACTAGTGCCATCCCACTCAGGTCCATGAGGACACCTCTCTGAAAAAGAGATGGGAAGTTTTGCTCCATGCCAGGTGTGTCCTTATCTTCAAGTGGCCGTCTAGCCCTGAACCTGAAATAACAGGTTTCCTCCCCTGTCATCTAGCAAAGATGGAAGAATTTTCAGAATAATTAGATATGTTGAGTAGGAAATTCTGGATGAGAAAAAAATATAACCTGTGATTATTTAATACAGGGAGGAGAAGGGTGATCAATTACAGAATAAGTACTACAGCAAAGGCTAATCAGAGGTTTGCACTATCTTGAAAGTCAAAAGGTACATGTATGTGATGGATGTGTAGAAGTATGGGGAGCAGAGAACACATCTTTCCCCAGTAATAGGAATCTCTTGGCACAGGGTATTGCTGCAGACAGACAGTTCTTACATCTTGTAGTGGGGTGCATTATCATAAAAAGTATCATGTAGCAGAGTTAGCTGAGGTCTGCCTGGCACAGAATAACACCAAATAAAGTCACTCAGTCACTCTACCCCAAAATTTCTGCACCTTGAATATAGTATGGTCCTGATGAATGAGGCTATCAGGAATGAAACCGAATGCAGTGGACTATATTTAAGCACTGTAGCAGAATGATATTTTGATGGTTAATTTCTTTGATCTTCTATTGAATTTAAATTTGCCTACAGTGGTTTCCCAGTTTCAATTAGTACACAAAACAAACTTTGCGTATTTTCTGAGACTATGTTCTTCATTATACATTGCTGTAGTTTTATGTGTTGTTGCCAAGAAATCTGCTTTTGACAAATTGCACAGGAGGCATTTTGAGATTGTGATAGAGTTGATTGAGTTTTGGCCAAATCCTGTGCACTTTTATCACTGAAGACTGAAATACAGATGCTTGTTACACTAAAATATATAGAATTTGCTTTGGCCCTGAAAATCTGTGTCACGTTTTAAAATAACCAATTTGGGTACAATTTGAGTTAAGTGGCAAGTAAACAATGCAAATGAAACTGTTTTGTTAGCTAGAAAGTGATTGAAAATCTGCAACTAATTATAAATTGGCAATATACAAGTCTCCAGGAAGCTGAAAGGAATACTTCATTGATATACTGTTTAGCTGTATTCAAAATTAACTTACCCTGCACAGTTTGTGCAAGAGATTTTGTTGCTTATTGTAACTTTACTTTCAAAAGATGAAACAACTCAGATTTCATTTTTAAAAAGCGCAATTTTTTAATCAAAGATAACTCTTCTTATGTTATATGATTATTTTTTTTTAATTTCACATGGGCCTTGAGCTTCAGCTTTTGTATGTAGGTTTGAATTTCTTCGGTGTTTGTCAGTATTCTAAGTTTTGATTGGCACCTTCACTGTGTTTTTCAACTCATCACCTCAACACATTTCTCGTGCATTAATGTGGCTATACAATACCTTTGAGAAATAAGAATGTGTTGTCACATACAAGAAGAAATTCTTTGCTTGTATTTGGTTGAAAAAAGTATGGGATTGGCTGGAAAGCATCTATTGTCAATGCCACCTAGATCTGTAACACTAGGAGCTAGTCAAAACACCCAGATAATTGTCATGTGGATTTGTGCTGCCAGAATGTGTGCCATGTGCAGATGTCAGGTTTTGGTGAATATCAGCTTTTGTTGTTGAAGAATTATTATTTAATAGGACCGTGTAAATACACAAGGCTTTTTTAAAAAGGATAAATCAACATATTTACTACACTCAGTTTAGCAAGCCTTGATGTATAGAACATCAATCAAAAAGTATTTCACAGAATTTGGAGAAGAGAGAGAAGGGAAAATATTGGTCTTAGAACCCTCTGAAACATCCTTTATCCCAGAGCAGCGGGCCATGCTGGAAGGCTCAATACTGACTCTATTATGGTCATGTCACCAAAAGCCCCAAGTGTCACCAAAAGCCCCAAGAATCTTCACAACAGAGAAAAACCCAAACTGTGTCCTCCTGCTAGAAATAAACATTTTCAAACTCATCCAAACTCAGAGTTGTTCAGGTAAGCTGCAGAAGATGCAAAGTAAGACTGGCAGGTTTGGGGGGAAATAGTGCTGCAGTTACTGTTATATTATTCTGTACTATGCAAATAAGCAAGCAAAAGGATATAAAAATTAAAAATTACTTCCTTGAGTCACATAGAGTATCCACAAGAAGACCCATGGGGAGAATTCATGACTTACGGTGCCAGGTTATCATCATTAAGTCATATTCACCCACCTGGCAATCGCTTTCTCTGTATAAAGCATTTCACTGATACGTACTCTCCTTTAACAATCCTTGACTCTAAGAAATTTCAGACTTGAATTTTTTACAGCCCTGTGCTGTTTTTCCATAAACCAGTGTTAAGTTAATCATACATTATTCCAATATTAAACTTTTAACATAAAGTCTTGTAGTCACCAACTAGTAGAGGTACCTTTTGAAACTCCTGAAATACCACATAGAAGTGGTTCAGCACTGTCCAGTGATACAGTGTGTGCTCAGATATGATGCCTGAAAAGCTGTGTATAAGCCAAACAAGCTGGGGAGGAGCTTCCTAGTTAGACCTGAGCTGAGGAGATCTGAGCAGTCTGTCATCAAAAGGAGAACAGTTTGGCCAAGGAGCAGGAATAAACCTCTTTTCTTTCTGCAGTAAACATTTCCAGACAGGCCAGTCTCATGATTCTTGTGGAAGTAGCTTCATTCACACCATTTGGGGCTCTTGTGACTATAGGTTGCAGGATTAAATCCGTAAATACTAGACTTAAAAAAAGCCAATCAGCATCCAGAGCATTTTAATTAAAAGTTAGCTTGGGTCGTGGGGAAGGAGAGGATAAAGTACTGGGGTGATGGAGAATATGAGTCATGGCATCTAGACTGAAACAAATCTTTGAGTACAAATCACAGTATAAAATTTTAAGGGCTTGATCCTGCCTTTGGCCATGCTGGTATGTATTGTTACGTATCGTGTAAACTTGGCTGTGTTACATGTTATGTGGTACTGTGCACTTACATAACTGACTCTGAGCTCTAAGTTTTTATAGTCTTTATTTTTTAAATCCTATAAATGTTGCTGGACTTGGCTTTTTAGAACGTTGAACAGATGCAGCAAGATTTTCTTACACTTCCTACCCACTTACAACCCCAAATAATTAGTGGATGTGTTGCATCTTTCAATAAAGACTTCTTAGAGAGCTATTTGGTGAATAAGGCCACACAGAATGTGTCATTGTTGCTGCTGCAGGTTTTGGTTTATTTGTATATTATGGGTACTGTATACCACATAATAATGAAAAGCTATATGCTCCGGTCTGCTGGTTCACTACACAGCCTGGGTGATTACAAATTGTTTGAATAACAGTGGACTATTGAAACTCTATCCAGATGTGCGTGTTGCTAATTATGGGAATACCCACAAAGGCGGATTATCTCTTTTGTTACCATTTCCAATGCATTTAAAAACAGGAAAGTGAAAAGCATGTAGGCAGCAAATAAGAAGTAGCCGTACATGTTGGAGATGAAGACTTTCATAATTAATTCCCAGGGAAGAAAAACTCTTGACCTGGCAGAATACATTTCTGGAGTGTAACTAGATGCAACTTAATGCACAGGAGAGACATCCCAAAGTGGCAGATTCTGAAACAGTCTCAAAACAAAAAAGGCATAGCTTCATTCATGGCAGGGAAAGACCAGGCAGAGAAAGATGACATTAGGAGACCAGTGGTGGGGAGGGGTGAACGGAGATATTGTCAGCTTTCTGGCATACTTATTAAAAGTTATTACAATAATGTGATATGAATTTTTGGAAGGACAGGCAGAGGAAAATGTGATCTTGTCTTTCCAGAATTAAATAGTTTTCATGAGCTGGAGGACTGTCCAGAGGTATCTTTGGGATGAACAGTTCTCAGAGCATGAAGGACTCAATTTGTTTCCAGGCATCACACTGAGGTGATGATGTTTTCACATTATGAAATTTCACAGTCATACTTCCATAAGTGCCATCTCCTGACTTTGGACAAGAGAGAACATCATGACTCATCTTAAAGTTACCCTCAATCACTTTGTCCCTTCACTTCATTTCATGAGTTACCATGAATCTCATAGGAGATGAAATAGAGAAGGTAGAAGGAGAAAATGCCAGTGGCAGGAATTTGGTGTGGGATCCAAACTGTTTGAGAAAAACATAGGAATGGGTGAAAGAAAGTGTGTTGACTGGCTTAGCAACCTGTCTCCTTAACAGCTTGTGATGAGGAGATAAATAGTTTAGCAGTTTTCACTCGAATTTCTTTCATTTTCTTTTTTTTTTTTTCCTTTTTTCCCCAAAAGGTAGGGATTAAGCTACAGAAAGTCTGGCTCTTGCATCTTCTCTGGAAGAGAGAGAGAATATCTGAATTCAGACTTAACCCCACTTTGTACAGTTTTAAATAAAAATGATGAATTTCCTCCTAAATGATTAATAGACAAGTGAGGTGACATACAGGAACTATGAGCTTGACCTTCTAGGTAAAGGATAACTGCTATGTGAAGTTGATTACACAATTTACCCTGAATAAGTTGACAAGCAGTGAGCTTGGTTTCCGTGACTTTTGATCTTGTAAATGCACACTTACAAGTGGTTTGCCTATTCCTCTGAAACAAGTCTTGTGTTATGTGTGGCACGTGTTAAATAAATTCCAAATGGTCTAGAGTGAGATGTGGAATCCCAGCAGCCAGGTCTGTGCAAGCAGACTGGCCTGCCAGGGGATTGCTAAGTGTGAAATACTCTGAACTGGAATCCTCAACTTATCAGAGAAATTTCGCATCCTCTGAACATCTCAGAGACTTATGAAGCAAGTGAATCATTCTCCTTCCTCCTCCTTGGACTTGTAGACCACATATTTTGTGTTGCCTGGACTGAACCTTGCTTTCTCTTGTGTCAGTTTTTCTTTCTCTCCCTAGAATTGTGTCAAAGATGTTAAAATGATCCACATAGTGCACTGATAGGGTGTTTATATAAATAAAGACTCAGCCTGAATGACAACTAAAACTTACTGCATACTTCTTTATCAAGCTTCAAAATCTACCATTGACAACTGCTGGAATTCCCCTGGGCATGAAGAAAAGGAAGGGAGTATTGATGGGAAAGCAGTCATCTCCATAAATTGCTTCTGTGTTACACATGCAAGATTAGCAATGATTTTCTCTACCAGAAGGTATGAGAGGAGGGAACCCACTGCAAGGAATCACAAGTGTCTCTGCTGTGAGGTGCAACATAGACTGTCCTCACTTGCCCAGTGTGCAGTGTGAAAATAGCAAGTGAACTGGTGGGGGAGCAGCCACAATGCAGTGGAGAGGACTCTACATGGCAGAGCTGCTGCCCGCGTGGGATGTGAAGGGTCCCTGTCATAGGCAGGGCTAGCAGAGGGCTGTAGCCCCCATGGCCACATGGTAGATCAGCTCCTGTGTAAGCTCAGTAATGGAGAGTGAACAGATGCAGGAGAAAGATTCATACAAAGAAATATTCATTTGCTTAAAAAGAAAAATTACACTACTTGGTTTCAAATTATTGGTTTGGATCAGGCACACTCTAAAAACAGTTTCAGCAAATCACCTTGCCCAGTGCTTGACCTCTGTTTTCTTCAAGGATCTGTGGTTAGCACCTCTGACTCACTCAGTAGAGAAATGTGCCATAGAATGATTTGGATTTGAAGGAAAAATGTTGCACATGCTGCCTCTGTGAATGTCCTTCACTTGGGGAGGTTTAGACAATCTCTCTTACCTCTCAGGAGGTCCAGTGAACCATAAAACAAGCTTCCACATCTCATGGAGGCCTCTTCTCATATGTGCTCCCTATGGTCCTAAGGTCCCTATGTATTTAGAAGACCTCTCTTCCCAATAGGGCTCTCCCGTCTGCAGCCTACTCTCAGTTCTTCATTACTTCCCTCAGGCTTCAAGCAGTGCTTTGCAGTAGCTGGGTCAGCACCAAATTCAGCCTATGTCCAGCAGAGTCCCTTTGACCCACTCCCGATTCAGCACATAACCAATTTCCCAGGAGTTGTAAAATTCAGTAAATCACCTCCTCCTTTAAAATCACTGACCAGGTTTTGGTTTTGTAGTTTCTTTTTCCTTGCTTTGGAAAATACATCTTCAGCAGGTTGGTGTGCTCCACCCACGGTGAGGCAGTTTAACAACCCAAAGGTTGAAACTCGGGAGACTCCAACCCCGGTGAAGTCCATGACCCATGGGGCTCAGAAGTGAGAGGAAATTACAAATACTACCTTTGCAGTAATGAATTATCATGGATAACTTTTTTTCCTCCCTCTCTCTGTCCTTTGCATGAAGAATTTTTTTTCTTAAAGGATTCAATTGAAATGTTGCCTTTCTTTTCCAGAAGGGAGGCTGCTGGAAAAAAAGATCATCTTTGTGTAAGGCAGCATGCAATACAGTAGGTACACTAGGCTGTCTTGTTCTTTCTCTGTGATAAGCACTACACTGAAGTCTACTGTCATTTGTGTGTACGTGTGGATATCTTTCTGTAATGGAATAAGAGCATTTGCAAAAATGGCTACTGAAGTGCCCAGCCAGTGCACTTACTGCAGGAGAGTGACAGGATAAGAGAAGTGGCAGAAACAAAGATAGGAAAAGAGATTTTTGCACTAACAAGTGTGAACTGATAAGCTTAACCTGTATGGGAAATGTAGAGGATCATTAGTGCACTTGTCAGTCCAAAATTAGCCGTGCCAATTTGTTTTCAGCAACGCTGAGCTATGAGAACCCTTTACTCATTTTCTCATTTGTGGAAGAAAACTGCTGGCTCACTGCACTCCACTTTTTCTTAGCAAGCTAATTCACTTAGGCATAAATAATTTCCCTGGATGTTGAAGGCTGGGGCAGGAATCAAGAGGATCTATAGAGATGGATGGGGAAGTGTTGTGTGGAGGTTTTATTGGCCATATGGATAAGTTATGTGTGTCATCCAATCTGACTGTCTGATCACCTCCAACGTGTCCTCACAACTGCAACATGCTCAAAAGGGCCAAAGGGAGGCAAGAAAATACATATTTCTTTCTCAAGTATGCAAAGCTAGGAAACAGTCATCTCATTTTTCATCTTCCTCCAGAGTAGGTGTTAGAGCCATGTCTCTGCTTGGGAATGGTGGCTGTTTGGTTCTCACAGGACTGAAGTGTGGTGCTTTAAAGAAGAACATTTGAATCACTGTTAAGCAAGTAGGCACGGCTATCTGATTAGAGTATGGGAATAGAGAAGTGATCTGTACCTGATTCATTATGGACAGTTGGGAAAAACTGGAAGCCAAAGAGGCAAAATCTGTAGTAAACAAGAAATTGCCGAGGTTCCGGTTCTGTTTGTTTAACAAATTCTTCCTTGTGCATACAGGGGAAGAAGAGATGATTTATGCAGTACTGGCTTGCATAGAATCATAGCCTGGGTATTGGTATGGAAAGAAAGAGAAATGTCAATGCTTAGGTGAGAATTAGAGGCTTTGAGTCAAAAAAGGACAGTGGTAGCCTCACTGGGATGTCTTCTCCAGTTCCTGTGTCACAGGAGGTTGTTTAGTTGTACATCAGTGGAGGGTAACAAAAAGGCAAATGAAACTGGTCTTTGAGTTGATGAAAGAAAGAAGACTCAGAACAGTTACCCTCATAAAGGGGGCTGTAACAGAAATGAAGGATTGGAGATGATGTCTGCAAAGATATCACAGGAAAACAAGCCTTTTGGCTGCTGAGAATCCCGCCAAAAGGAGGCCAGCATCACGAAGTGAGTAAATCAGACACCCTGCTTTGAATGGGTACAGGAGGGAGTGGGGAGAAGCAGACTAGTCAGGGCTGAAGGTGGGACTCAGCAGACAGAGCAGTGATTGCGTTAGGCACATCCAAAAGAGCAAAGAAAAGAGGGAGTTCGTACTAAGTTATCAGAATTAGATTCCACTGGGGGTAAGAAAATGTGATTCAAGGGATTGATTGTTAAATTAGGATTTCCTCACATAATTTTATCAGATCTCACATCATCAAGTCAAATCTGGTTCCATTTAAATGGATCTTAAGAGATTTTCAAAACAAGCATTGTACCTAACATGGCAATAGGAGCAAACAGTGTGATCCAAAGGCAGAAAGGAGCTTTTCTAGGCTAAGCTATGATTTTTCTTGGTTTTCAAAGGCATCCCAGGATAAGCATTTTTCTTCGAAAGAATTTTCCCAGCCAGATTTTTGCCTCCTTTTTGGCTGGTCACATTTGCATTCCTTGTACATTCCTTGTATTCTTCTTTCTTTTGTTTTTTTAATCTCCAGCTCTCACTTCTCAAAGCACAAGGTGTTACAGAGATATCCGTATCTGAGCAAGAAGCAGTGTGTCATTGTGGCCTTGGAGAGAGGCTGGCCATGTGGGAGATCTCTTCCACGTCACCATTTTCCTCCATCTGTGGAACTAGCAGGGTATGACTACAGGACTTCTCTGAATAGAGTCTTGGAAAAATCAAGCTGTAAACTCACAAAGCCTGGCTTTGTGTCCAGAAATGGTGTTTCCACACAGTGTATCTGATTTCCATAGCTGTACACTCTTCTAAATATCAGCCAAGGCAAGCCCATGTAACCATTTTAAATTCTTTTATTTTCTCTTTCTTAAATCAGAGTATTTGTGTAAACGTCTAAGGAGACAAACTGACACCACTTTGACCAGAGAGTCAATGTTGATTGTTATTAATTACTTAAAACTTGTTTGAAAAAAAAATAAGGCCAGGTCTGTGCTGCAGATTTCTATCAGCACAGCTGCTCTGGTCAGACTGACACCTCTCAGTGAGCAAACACTACACATGTAGATGCAATTATACCTCAAAATGGTGCTTGTTTTGCTTGTGGGGATGATTTTACTATACCACTACAAAGAGCAGATTTGCCAGTGTAAGTTTACACCGCCCCAGGAATGCTTTGTCTGTTTACTGTGCTGGTATTCCTTTATCAGTAAGGCATTTGCAGTGTAGACATGGTCTTATTTGGAGGGCTGGTTTTAATCCTGACACATGCTAAAGTGATTACACTGCTGATTGAGAACTCAATAGAAGGACTCCAACTGATTTGCTCTGGATCAGGGCCTGAAAGGAGAGGAATTATCTTGTGGTTTGAATACAGTGAGAGGAGCTCCTCGTGCACATCCTGGGTTTGATATTGACTTCATTTGTCTCTGCCTCTAAATATGGAGGTGTTAAGGAATTTGTCTTACAGAAGTTCTGTGAGACTCAGTTGGTTCAAGTTCCTACTCCAGGACATAAGTAAAACATATATCCCCAAATGGATATCCACAACCTTTTTAAAAAAAATTGAAAAAAAAAAAAAGTCTAGCTGCTTCTGCAGCTGTTCCAATTTCACACAGCGCTGCTGCGGTGAAGGCCCTGGTTCTGTGGGACTGCTTTGAAAAATCTCACCTGCTTTAATGAGGCGTGTGTCACAGTTTGGGATGCCACCACATTTCCCATAAGTGTTTCCTTGTAGCCCTCACGCTCTTCCCTTTTTGTATTTACAGTATCCATAGGCTCTGTTTTAAGGGCCTTAGAGATCTTGGATGTCAAAGTCAAAGAAAGAGGAGCTACATTGTGGGGACCCGTGTGCAGGGTTTAGGACTTGGAGGTCCTGAAATGGGTGCTGCTTCTTCTATAGGACTTAACAGCTGATGGCTGAGCATTGTGAGGACTGTAAATCAGAGAGAGCAGCATGCAAGAGGGTACCTGGTTACTAAAAAACACCAATGGGTTATCACTCCTGTTTCATGCCAGACCATGAAGCAATATTAAAAAGGACAAATCTAAAGCAGAGTTCATGTTGGTAGTTACCATGTCTTGTGTTAGTCTAGCACATACACTGTTGGTGGAGATGTATCTTGCCTTTGGATTGTCAACTTCATTTCTTTATCAGCCTTTTGCAGAGGCACTGTCAAGCAAGTTGAAGCTGAAAGGCATTTTCTGTTCTCTCTGTCTCATTAGGCACTGGGCTATAGACTAAGCGGGTTCCAGTTGGGACATACGGCCCCTACCTGGTGCCAAACCTGTGAGATGACACCAAGGAGCAAATCCCTACAGGAAGTAGAATTAGTAGGAAATGGCTATGACTCATCATATTCCTTTTTACAAGTAGTGCATCGTATAGAGCAGAAATCTTTATCTCTAAGAGAAGCTAAGTTTCAATTTTTTATGGTTTAATATAGAATTTTTGGACTGCTCTTCACTTTGTAATCTACTATCTGTAGCTTGCTTAGTCTGTGGCTCTTTTCACATATATTCTCTCAACTGTCATCTATTGGCACAGGAGACTATGTCAAGAGAACCAAATTCTATGACAAATTAGTGCGTGGAAGAAAGAGGATTTTTTCCTGGTTGTGTGATGTGCCAGAATGATTGATTCCAGGAAAACCCCTTAAAATTCCAAGGAGTGCTTCAGAAATCAGAGCATTTTGATACTGGCCAGCTTGATTTAAGGCTACTAAAATTATTCAATTATGCTTTTACCTGATCTGAAGTACCTCTTGACGCTATTGAGACTGCAAGGGGGGGGAGGGTGGAACTATGAAAAAATTATTATTATTGCACGCTGCTAGAAGAAAAACAATGCTGTGTTTGGTGTAACTTTGTCAGGATCTGGTAAAACTGATCACAGTTCATTTAAGTAGAAATAAGCCAGCGGTGTGTGCAGCAAAAAAATAATAGGTTTCTCTGGCTGTAACCCACAGTCCAATGAATGAAAATCAAGAGGACAGTAGAACTTTCTTTTTAAACCAAGTTTTTGTCAATAATAACAGCACTAACCCTTAGCATGGGCTTGCATGTTCCACAGAATAATTTCAGTGCTTTGATCAGATTTATTAACAACACTTTGGTTTGCTTGACAACTGAAGGCAAAGCAGAGGCATAGAGTAAGAAAAGGGCTGTGTTGATGGTCAAGGAATCAGTCAGAATCACAATTATAAACTAATGTCTGGGCTACAGAAAGACACTTCAGAATCTAGTCCTGCAGTTTGTTTTGGAGAGGTTGCCTTGCACAACCTCCCTTTTATTTGTCAGTATTTTCTTGTTGCTATTATTCTGAGTACTTACTCTGAAACCCCAGTTTTCAGATGACATTAGCTTGTGAAGAAATATAGGAAAGAGAAATAAGAGAAAAAGCTCACTACAAAGCTGGCACTCATTTTTTATTGCACAGTTATTTGAGAAACTTAAGTCTTTATTTTCATGGGCGTAACTTTCACTGGCAGTAGTGCTTTAAGTGTTGGCCACACATTTCTACCTATGGTGTGACTTTCTTATGCACTAGTTCAACTGGTTGTGGGGCTATATTGTCAAGGAACCAGACTTAAAATAAATCAGTGGTTGTTTTAACTTAGATCAGTTTGCAAAATCTGACATATAGTCGGAAACTTTTGACACCAGCACAGCTCTTAGAGTAGTGATAGGAAGGAATGGCTACTTGGGGAACTACTTTAAGTAACCTTGCTCCAGCTTTGAAAGGCAGCCTGGCAAGCTGTTATTTGAACCAGGACTAAGACAGGAACATAGGGATCCTACTGTCATTTTTGTTTTCAGAGAGGAACAACCAGGAGGAGTTTAAGATCAACTGGTTTTGTAAATATATTATGTAATTTGTGTTTTCTTCTATAGTATTTGCAAAACAAACATTTTGTGAGCAAGGGTAGTGTACAAGTAGCTTGCTGTAGTTGTATATGCTATTTTACTTTTACCTTGCACAGCTCTGGGTTAGAACTTTTGAGTTCTTCTGAAATTAAAAAACAAGATGAGAAAATATAATTAAATATAGTGAGAAATATGGAGGGCAGTGGTGGGGGAAAGAGGGGGGATAGCAGAGGCGAAGAACCCCCAGGGAATGTGAAGTGCACATATAAGAGTAGAACATATGATCCTTCTTTATTATTGTCCATTTAAAATTACAATGTGTTCCACTTAAACTAGACATGCTAATAAAAAAAAAGGAGTCATTTATAGTGGACAAATTCCAAAGACCAAAGCTACCTCCTCATTTAAATTCTGCTCTTTTGTCAGGGCACCCCACTGACATAATTCTCTATTGTTTCTGCCATTATCGCTTGCTTAATGCAGGACATAGTGTCGGGAAATTCCTGTCTGGCACTTACAAGGTGTTTCTAAAAAGGGGAACAAAAGAGTCAAGAGCACATAGGGAGCAGGAAGAAGCTGCGAGGGGAAGTGGCCATGGAGGGAGGAATTCGAGATAGTAGCAGGGGCTGGGGGAGACAGGCAGAGGAGAAGACAGCCAGACCAAGAGAAGGGGAGAAAGAGCAGGGTGCAGGCAGAAGCTCTCAGCATTCCCTCTACAATCCAGACTAGCACAGATGAATCTAAGTGACTTGGGAAGCAGCTCAAGGATGGTGAAAATGTGAGATTTCTGAGCGTGGAGGACAGTTGAGTCAGCTGGGAGGATCTTCTGGGGAAGAGAGACTGTGCCTTTCAGAAACCAAGGGAGCCAGGGTTTGAAAGCTGACTCGGGAGGGTCGCATTAGGTTTGATGCTGAGGATTTGTGATCATCAGTGAATGGGGAGAGAGACTTGGTGTCAAGACATCCGCTTCTCCCAGTACACTGGATATAAGAAGCAAGACATCCTAGCTTGCACTAGCCTTAACATAAGGAGATTACTCTGTACTGTCATTTGTTAATAACAATGTCGTTTTCTGCCGTATAATTAGAAAATACATCTTGCTTTGCCTCCAAGCGCTGTAGCCTTATTGCATTTGCACATTTTTCATAATATTTCAAGCGAACTGACCAGATAACGTTAATGAATATATTAGATAGGCAGCCACTTTTAAGGAAAAATAATAAACATACTTGTATATTAAAAAGTTAATTCAGTCTGGAGCCAAACAGGTAATTTTCCCTTCAGCATTTTTTCACTCAACTAAGACAGGTTGGACTAGGAGTGCAGTCACCCTGTCTACAGCACTTGGCTTGGCTTGCATACCAGGGGCGAATTTTCTTCAGAGACAGACAGCAAGATGATCTGATTGGCCTCGGTCCAGAGCATGCTCACAAAGGCCCCTTTGATGGAGGGCTTCTTGGTAAGCCCTGTACCAAAAGCTGCCTGCCACCCTCCTTTCAAAGATACCCATTTACAGTAATTCGGGGAGGGAGAGAGGGGAAATAAATAAAGAAAAGTGCAATAGAGGGTTGCCACAAGAATAATTACGTTACTGGGCTTGGAGGGGATAGGGAAGAGGAAGGGGGGACTTATTAAGTAAACTGCTGGATGTTGAAGTAGCTGTTTGGCAACAATGCAAGAACATAAGGCATTTGCAATTAAGCTCATTAAAGCTTCATCATTTTGCTTATCAATCTTTTCTGAGAAGGGTGGGGTGAAGCACCATATATTAAAACATGGCTGCTTGTACAGATAAGGAGTGATCACTACCTGTTTGACTTTCAGAGCTGCACTATAGTACCCAGTCTGTGATGGCATACATGATTAGCTGATTTAACTCTCTTTTGCACACAGGCAAGTGATTAATAGGAGATTTTTTGTTATGTCCCTGCATTCCATTGCTAAAACATCCAGTCCAGGCAACTGCTACCTCCTTGCCTTTATCTCATTTGGTATCCAAATGTGGTGTCCTACTTAGCTATTGATTTTGATCCTATTTATTCTCATAACAGTGACTTTTGGAACAGTATTTACTGAAGCCTCCACACCCTAGAATAAGAGGAAGGTGAATTAGATTATCAGAGCCGTTGCTTCCTCAGTCAATAATGGATGTCCTCTGACTGGAACCCATACTATCCCATGCTAATCAGAAGCTTTGAATTTACACAGAAGTAACAGCAACCTGAAGATACATTAATGAACAGAACTGATCTGAGCTGTTACTGATGTGCTAGAGATCTCAGTCTGCCTGGCCTGACTACTAACAGAGCATCTGTGGCTCAGGGACAGTGAAGTGTCCAAGTCAGCTGGCAAGCCATTAGAATAATAGTCTTGGTGTGAAAATATTATGGTTAAAACAGCAGCAACACTGCTGTCTGCTTTTCAGCTGCTTCCCCAGGTCCAAAGAACGAGTTTCTTTCTGGGAAGAAATCAGGTCTGTCTTCTTCTAGTAATGTACAAGTCAGTATGTGTCACTACAATTTATTGCAGGTAGTAGGTGTGTAAGAACAGTATTTCAGATATAGATAGCTCTTGTCATCCAAGAGCTTCAGAGCACTGTAGATATGAACTAAGCCTTGCAGCATCCATTTGTGGGAGGTGAGCCTCACCTTCATTTTCCAGATGGGAAAGTTCTGGCACAGAGGAAACCCCCAAGAGGCACACTGGGTATCTGGGACAGGACTGAACCCAGAGGTCCAGATTGTCACAAATCCAGTTTCTCTAATATGGCCTTGACAATGCAGCTCTGTGATTTTCTCTTTTGTTTAACTTGATAGTAATTATATTGAGCTTCAGAATTTTCTTGCAAAAACAGTCAATCTTTTCTTTCTTCATTTGTATCCAGTAGCAACTCTCTTTTCCATATATGATACTTAGTGTTGGAGAGGTGGGACCTCATATAGAGGTGGCTCTTTCGGTAATAAGTTTCTGAATTACTTTTTCCATTGTCTTCACAATATATTGCCTATATAATGTTAAAACTCATTTTAACTTTGAAAGAAAGGAAAGGAAGCAAAAACAGAGAAGCTAGGGGAAATACTGATATGAAGATAGGTATGGAAGGAGTAGCACCACTAATACAAACATGTAGGTCATATTGCCATGTGGGAATGTAAGCCAGCTTGAACTTTAATTCTTGGTTTGATCAAGGTAGTGTAAAACCAGACCCCAAAGGATTTCCAATTGAGAAACTGGATTTATATTTTACATATGAGCTGTAGTTGAAGCCAAATGTTCATTCCACTCAAATTGTGTAGGTGGATTACTTTACTTCCAGCCTTGAAGTATCATGTTTTTAGCTGCTAATAAACTTAATAAAATCCATTTCTTATTTCCCCTGGTGTACTACGTTCATGAGCCTTGATGTGCCAACAGAGCAATGCTGTCCAGAAAATTCATTTGTCGAGAAACCGACAAATGATGTGTATGAACAAATCAAGGTGAAAAAGAATCTATGTACCACTCTTCCAGTGGCATTGCTCTTACCAGAGTTGCCAACCTCCTCATTTCTCCTGACTTACAACTGGACCAAGGAGTTGAGAAAACTTAAGAAGTTGTTCTATCATTAACCTAGGAACATACTAAGACATGTACAGGTTGGTTGTTTTTTAAAAATATGCTCATTCCCCTATTAAAAATATCTTTCTATACCAACAAGCTCTCCACTTTGGCTTAACTCCCAGAATCAGACCTGCCTTTTCACACAATGTGTGATCAGTCTGAGAGGTTCATTGCCACTGGAATTCACTGAAGCCAAGAATTTACAAAACTGAATGAAGGATTAGACATTTATGTAGATAACAAAAATATCTAGCATTATTGTAGCTAATACAAACAAAGAGAGCACTGGGAAGGAGATAAAACCTCATTCTTGAGAGGTTTAAGATAATGTCTGATATTTGGAATTGGTGTGAGACTTTCTGGGGGACAGGAGGAGGTAGATTGTCATGTGGTACCCTTGAACTTTACTTTGACATGTTCAGTCTTGGATACTGAGTTAGAAGATGTGTAACTCTGGTTATATACTGTCTTTCTAATCAGTGCACGTTTTCTCATGTCCTATGCTCAGCTGGCTGAGATAATCCAATGAGAGCCCTTTAGTACACGGTGTCAGTTTTACATTCAGTCACTGGCCAACAAGAGGTGCCAAGTGTAGTAAGACATCAGTGAGGGTGACCAATGCAGTGAGTCAAACGTTGTCTTCAAGACTTTGAGATACAGAGCTGAACTGAAGCTGCAGTACAGGCTCCCTGTTCAACAAAGGCAAAGTCACTTCTTTCAGCCCCTTCATATCTCCCATGTGCAATGACATGTCACCCCTTTCAAAATGTGGCTGTGGCACCTTCCTGGGGCACAATGAATTAATCACTTCACTTAATGGATTTATTGGGGGGAGTAGGGAGAGGAAATAATCTTTTAAAGGATTTAGGATAAACAGAAGAGTCAAAACAAGTGAGAAACAAACTACTTTATGGTTAACAGGGAGTGGAAACCAGACAAGGAAGGAAAACAGAGGGGAATAAGAGGCCTCAGGTACAGGGGAAGAAGTAAGAGCTTAGGTAGAAACCAGAGGGGAAGACAGGGTTGAGCATATAAACAAAGGATTTAAGAGAAAAAGCAATATTACTTTTGAAGCTTTTAGTGCACATCTGACCCAACTCATCTGTCCTTTCAGAGTCAGCCCATCACCTCCCTTGTTTAGACTTTATTCTTCCTTGGAGATCTGTAATCCTTACTCTAAAGAGCTCCTGACTTGGTGGACATTTGTTGTGTTAGTAAATGCTGCTATTGAAGTCAGCAGACTTGTTAAAACTTGTGCTCTTGCTGCAGCAAGTGGAGTTTGCAGTGAAAGGGGAGTGCAAGCCCAGTCATTCCTCCTGGTGTGTGTGCAGCGTGGAAGGGATTGAGGGAGAGGGGAAAGGGCCAGGCCTCTTGACAGCAGTTTTCCCACCTCTCTGTGAGCCATGCCAGAGAGTTTATCATGGAGTCTCTTTGTAGGCAAAGCATGGAGGTTTTTTATTTCCAGCAAATGAAAATTGCCATTGAAAATTCTTTTCAGAACTTAATACAACCCCAGGCAATATTTCTTCCTTGCAAACCACAAACAATTCCATGCATATGCATTTAAGAAAGGACTCCAGACTCATCTGAGCAGGTCACAGAGAACTGTAGGATTGCAAGGAGCACTTAAACCGGCATTGATGATGGTGGGCTCTGTTGTCTTTGGTCAGTCAACCCTTGGGGGCCAACCCTTTTGCTTCTTCAGTGGGGATTGTTTCTATCCACTTTGGTAGAAAAGTTAGAGTAAGGTTTAAAATGGAAGGTAACCATGTTACAGTTAGAGTTTATGAGTTCTCTTCTGCATATGTTTTCACGGAGAAAACGAAGAAGTTTCTTCTAAAGATTAAATTTACATGCGAGTAACTGGTGGTCATAAAGTGTTCGACTCTACCAATTTAGTTGTAGAAGACAAGCATTTACCAACTTTTTGCTGGTGTAGGGGTTTTGTTTCCCACTGAAAAAAAGTTTGTTGTCTTTTAAGAGATGTTCCTCTTTTGAGTTCCCCCTTTTCCTGCTCTCCACTATATCCCTGATAGATATTGTTTATTCCTTAGAATAATATTTCATTTGAGAAGAGCAAAACCATAGTCAGTTTTTTGCACATCATTTTCATTAGTTCTGTGTAGATGTTGTTTGAACCAGAAAAAGTCGAGCTGCTGTCATTCTGTGCTCTGATTAGTGTGTGCACAAAGGGAAAAATGAGAAAATGGAACCTGCTCTTCAACAGGCAGGAACTCTAAAATCCAGCATCGCTGGAGAATCTAATATAGGGTTTTTAAGTTGAGCTTTTGCATCTATTTCCTTGTCCCTGAAGATTCTGTTGACCTGAAGTTGTGTAACTCCCTAATGAAGTTGTTATGTGGGTCTTTACTATCCTGGAAAATGAAAGACTAGAAAATTGCAGCAGAAAAAGTTCATATTTGCTAAAGTGATCAACCTTAAATGGTGTGCAGGGTTATCTCAGACTCTAATCAGCATAGCCAATTTGAATAGAGCTGTCTTCAAAATAGAGATCTGCTGGTAAGATTTGTTTTCATTTAGGTTTTACTTTCAGCAATAGGATTACCCTAAGGTCTGTATATCTACAGGCTTTTGTACAAACAAGCAGCTTAAACAAAACTGCCATTATTATACTGATTTAGGGAGAGAGGAAAGCCTTGTTTTGGTTTATTGAGTTAAGATCATATGTGTGACAAATAAAGCCTTCCTTTAAATGTAAGTTTTGTCCCATTCAATATAGTAAGTTTCTTGAGCAAAAAAAAATTACAAAGGCCAGCATTATTATTAATGCCAATTCAATTTGTCACCTCGAGATTTTAATCCCATAGGCTGGTGAAATATGTGCTGTTTCATCCAGTTGAGCAGCAAGACAGCTGATATCACCATATTTATCACCATCAGGGTGATATAATCAATTTACTTCTTGCTATAAGAACTACCCTTACACTTCCTTTTTCTACCTTTTACTCAATGGCCTTATTAAACTCTTTTCAACGCTGATTTATTGCAGCCATGTGTAATGTTGTGCTCTGTGTTGCTTCCCCCACAAGGAACTTCAATAGCTGTTGTCATTCCTTTGTCTTTTTTTTATTATTATTCAGCACATCAAGTTTTATTTACTATTTTGAAGTCTCTTGTAAATAAAATAGGATATGAAAGTTCTGATCTCAGTTAGCAACTTGAGATCTAATGAGGGGTGGTTAATCATTTATGGTATGGATGCCATGGGTCTTATTTCATACAGTGGCAAGCGGGACTTGCATGTTCTCCAGAGTTCCCATCACAGGAGGTGCTGCAACCAGTCACACTGCATTCGATGTCCCCCATGCAGCTGCAAGTTTAAATTGGTTTGTGACCAAAGAAAGAATGAAAAGCAAAGTGGGAAAGTGCAGTTAAGCAGACATTGTCTGAAAATTGGTGGGTTTTTAACATATATGCAGCTTAGATACTGAAGTTGAAGCAGGAAAAAGATTGGGGAACTATTTCAAATTGGCACAAAACCAGTTAGGTTAAACTGCATGTTAAATAAATGTGAATGAACTCTTGTCTCCTGTTTTAGTCCAGTCGTGCTTGGTCAGGTCTCAGGGCCCACAGAACTCCTTCTTTGCAAAATTCATGCAAGTGGGTGAAGTTGGTGGTTGGGTACCTGGATTTCCAAGTGTATATGTTGATGCATCAGTACAGGAGGACCTCTGGTAATGTGGCCCTCGGGATGAAAGCAATTGTACCAGCAGTGATCATATTGTCTGTTATCCTAAGAATCTTTTAAAATATTTTAAATGTTTATGGATTTTTCCTAAAATATTATGCTAGCAGGATAGCAATGTATTTAAACTGTCAACAACTGACCTTGGATCATTGGTTAGAAATATTACATTTGTTCATTGTGGTCTGTTTGCTGTTGGTGGTTGCAGCTGAAAAGCTTCAGTGGACTTGCTGGTGTCACCTAGCTGAAAGCAAATTTCGGTTTCCCCACAGAACTTGATTGCAGGTTGAGAATATTATTTGAATGGAAATTATTTCCTTATAAGTAGTCTCATAGAAGCGTTTCCTTTTTTTCAGGCAGACTTTTTAATATTTGTTTTGTATTGTTCTCACTTTTATCCTTAATCTGGGGCTAAATTAGATCTGTCAGTGTCCCTTTAAATTTATTCCATACTGACTTGTTTCAGGACAAGCATAGAATACTTACAGCCCAAAAGAGAATTTTCAGTTCAATCTCAGTCTGCTGAGAAAATTAATCAATTTGGAAGTTACATCTAGCTTAATTCCATCATTTAAAGCAGGCATTGAGTTTTCTTTCCCATGTTGCATGGAGACTGGAAGGTAAAGCAGTCTCCACTGGCAGAGGACTAATTCACTTGCCCTGTGCTCTGTATAGAGGTCATTAAGACACCACACTTAGAAAGCAGCTGCTTTTTGTGTGTGTGCCAGTATCTCATTTTCCACATATGTAACAGATCAAAACGTTTAGATTGGGTTGATCCAGTCTATCATGACGAAAGAATTTTGAAGCAACACAAGTAAATAACAGCCTTACTGGGAGGGAGGATGCCTTTGCCCTGATCCTGAGAAACTGTTGGTGGGCACCACCCCAATTAAAGCAGACTGGGCCATACCAGCTTTGCACAGATTCTTTTCCAAAGCCAATTAGCTGCAGAACATTTGGTAGAAAGGAACAAATCACTGAAAACTCAGCCCCATACAATGTTATCATTTATGTTCAGTGCTAGTCTAGCGCTCAAGAGTGTTTCTTTTTGTTATACCTCCGTAGACCTGCTGGAAAAAAAAAAGTTTCCTGCTTCCCATTTGGCCTATATATTCTAGAGGCACATTGTTCAGTGTTATCACCTTAAGAAGCAGTTAAGATTAAAGTGAGATAGCACACATTTGAGTTTAGAAAACCAGCCAGAAAAGCTGTACAACTTTTATGGTCTTGATCCAAAGTGCATTTAAGTGTGGGGCTGTTTTTCAGAAAATTGAATTAACATGTAATTTTTCAACTGTTCTGTATTTTCATTTATGTTCTTCACCCTCTAAATCTGTGCCATCATAGGGCTGTCTACTACTGGCCAGAGTTCCTGGGCCAGTCCTCAAGAATATGAAAATCAGAGAACTAAAAAGAGGAAGAGGATGCTTTGGCAGGCTTATGTTTATTGGTTATGGGCAGTTGGCTATCACTGTGGTACCCCATGGGATTATCACCCGCCAAAATCCAAAGCTCCGTTTCAGAGGGGATTATTTCAGGGAGCAGAAGCAATTGCAAAGTAATGTAGCAGGCGGTGCTTTGCAGAGTGATGCAATTTGTTGGAAGTTCTACCTTGTGATGGCTGTATGCCTGGGAATTACTGTACTTACTTGTGTACAAGTTAAGAAAGCTAGGTATGTAGAGAAAAATACTGCTATTTGTTTGCTAAAAAGGGTAGTTGTTACAATGCTTAAAAATAAGAACATCAAATTAGTTCATGAAGGAAGAATTTTGAGGGGAGAGGGATCTGCATGCAGTGCAATGAACAGGGAAGGGAGACAAAGAAAAAAAATCTGTCAGGTTTTAGCCTACACTTGATCAGTGCCCGTTTAAAAAAATAGTTTTCTTTTTTTTCCTGGGATTGCTAAAAGTTACTGGTCTTATTCAAAAATGTAAATAGGTAGTATAATTGCATGGTGGACAGAAGTTGGAAAACTTTCATGCTCTGTGGGTGTCACGGTAGAAAGTTCTTGGTAGAGGACAAGCAGGCAGGGAGATGTTGTGGCTGGAATAAAAGCAGTGAGGACAGGCCCAGCTCAGCTCTGCCGGCTCTGTGCAGAGCTGCCTGGGGTGAGACTAAGGAGGCCTGAGTCGAGAGGCTGAGCAGTGGAGAAAAGGCAAATAGGCTGGATAGTGCTGTGAAGCTGATAATTAACATTTCTGAAGATGTTAATAAATGAGAAGTTGGGAATCCTTTGGTGTCTCTGTAGTTGTATTCTTCTGTATTGGACAGATGCAGAATATGGGCAAGAACTTAATGAAATTCTGCATTGCTGTGCTCATAAACAGCTATTTCTCCTTCTGCAGTCCCTCTTCCTATGAGGTTCTTAAGATTGGCTAATGAGATTCACTTTTATCTCAGGATCTTTAACGACTCCCAAAAGACCAGTAGCTTAGTTTTAAATCTTATCAGCAAAGCAGAGCGGCTTCCAGCAGTACAGTGCTTCCTGACAGCATGGTGGAGCTTGCTGCAGAACTGGCTCAGAAAGAAAAAAGGTGCCAGCACTACATCCAACACTGTTGCTTTTGGCAGGTCCTAGATTTTCAGTCTATGTCTTCCATATATTGAGCTATGCCAGCATTGCATTGCTCTGTGTGTCATGAGCTGCCACCCATCCTGAGTCCTACTGCCAAGTCAAGAATTGGCATGAATGCTAAGGTTTGAACTCTATTCTGTGAAGTTATTTTTGCACATGCAAAATGAAGGGTAGGAGTTTAGGTATCACATTGAGCACTGTGTCCAGTTTGGGCCACCACAGCATAAGAAGGACATTGAGGTGCTGGTGTGGGTCCAGAGAAGGGCAACAAAGCTGGTGAGGGGTCTGGAAGATGTTTCTTGTGAGGAGCGCCTGAGGGAACTGGGATTGTTTAGCTTGGAGAAGAGGAGGCTGAGAGGAGACCTCATTGCTCTCTACAACTACCTAAAAGGAGGTTGTAGTGAGGCTGGTGTTGGTCTCTTCTCCCAAGGAACTAATGAGAGGACAAGAGGTAATGGCCTCAAGTTGCACCAGGGAAGGTTTAGATTGGATATTAGGAAGAAATTCTTTGCTGAAAGAGTGGTCAGTCATTGGAACAGGCTGCCCAGGGAGGGGGTAGAGTCACCATCCCTGGAGGTGTTCAAAAAAACAAGTAGATGTTACATTTTAGGGCATGGTCTAGTGGTCAGGGAGATGTTGGGATGAAGGTTGAACTTGATGATCCTGGAGGCCTTTTCCAACCTTAATGATTCTATGATATTTGAAATAGTTGCTTGAAAATATATATATTGTTCCCTCAGCTCATTATAAAATCTTCATCAGCATTTTGCAGTGACTGATGGACTATTCAGAAAGTTAGTGAATAAAATAGTAATACAACATAAGAAATCTCAAGGATGACCCAGGACCCAGAAACTATGCAGGTTTTTTACCCAAACACAGAGTAACTCCATTCTGCTAACAAGGTGCCAGACAATGACATATGGTCATCTCAGATGGTACATTGCCAGAGGAGAGCCGTAAGGCCCCAAGTGCTTCCCTGTTGTGTTCAAATTAATTTCAGTGAATTCTCAATCCTAAATTTTCAGATATGAACAGTGCTTTTGATGGTACAATTTTGGGTGCTGAAATTGACCCTATAAAAGAGAAAACATGTTTTGAAAGGACAGATATTCATCTGATAATGAAATTTAAGCCTTTTTTACAGGACTGAACCCTCAGAAACTCTAGCTCTCCACCTCACTTACTATTCTTGAAAATATGTCCTAATTCCCAAGCAGCTCTTTTATTTGAAGCATATATACTTTACAGATGACTGTATAGAAAGGGATATTTTAAAACAAAGTCATCTGTCGTATTTAAACTGGAAAGGAAGGGAGAAGGGAGGAGTGATGCTCAGGAGCAATGAACAAACCTCAAAATTTGAGGTCAGGTTATAAATGCAAAGTGTAACTTTTTTCCTCAAAAAGCTCATGAGTCCTTTTGGGACAGGAGGACTTGAACAGAAATTGAAAACTTCAATCAAAATTGCTTCATCAATCCTTAGAACCATTGAAGTTCCTGAAAGCTCTACCTCTGAATTAAGAAGTTGGTACTAAATGTATTTGTCCGTAGAGGAGAGGAATGAACTTCATCTCTTCCTCTCTGCTGGTAATAAGCAGTACTAAATGACCATTGAAAGCCTGTTTGAAAAAAACTGTGATGACCATCTGTGCAAGAGGACAGTACCTATCCTCAGAGTGAGAGTGAGACCATGCTCACAAAGCATGGTGGTGAAAGACACATTAGAGCATGGTCACACCTTGTTTTCCACCTGACAGCATCTGTGCCCCATCTGCTTGCTATCCTTCCTCAGATGGGGCAGGTTTAATTGCTGCCATGGGACCCTCACAAACCTGTCAAGAGGAGCGGAATGGGTAAAACACCTTGACTAGGTCATATCTAGTAAGATGCTAGGGTGCACCCACTCAAGAGCAGGCAGTAACCTCGGTCATGGGTGGGCAGAGCAGAGATGAAAAGCTCCACTCCAGTCTGACTTCCCTCACCTTGTGTGTTAGATTGGTTCTGCCAAGGCTCAAAGCAGATTACTCTCATCTTTCCTCTGTTAGCAGCACTGCTTAGTTCTTCCATGTTGTCCAAGCTTTCCTTCCCTTCCCTAAAATGCAAAGGCTCAAGCATTCGTCTCTGCCCAAAGGTTGCACCCACAATCATACACCTTCACTGCACGGTGAGCATCAAGTGACAGACCAGCTGGCTGCCTGACCCTGCTTGTTGCTTCCCGTCAAAGCTGTGACCCTCATTAGGAAAGCTGAATGCTCCCAGAAAGTACCACTGGGCCAACAAATCAGTTGTAAGAGCCTATTGATCTCTTACATTTGTTTTCAGCGTGCAAAAAGGAGATTCCTTTGTTCCAGGGCTGGCACCAAGCTCTTGCTACAGTAGGTTCAGTGCGTCTCCGGACACTGTGATCAGGCGCCTTGCAGCTGAGTCTGCAGAATATTTGCTTGTTACAGAAAGAACCTGGAATTCACTGGTGACCAACCTCTTACTCCTTGAAGAACTGTTTCCCTCCTTCCTTTTGTTTCTGTTTTAATCACTGCATTACAAACACGATTTAAATCCCCCTTGCAGATGCAGGACAGGGTAACATAAGCACACAACAATCCACATTTATCAAGTTAAAATGCCTGCACCGTTTACACTAAGTGGTCAGTGGTTGCTGGGCTAGGTTTCTTTTTAAATCAAGCTTGGAATAATTACACGGCTACAGCAGTAATGTGAATGTAGATTTTTACACATCCAATAATCAAAGAGAGGAAAAAGTAGTCTGAAGCTGTTTTGGTTTTAATCACGTTTGATTTTTATTTTAAATGAAAGCACAAAGGTAATTTTTCTGTTGCTCTACCTATGACTCCTTAAATCATGGTAAACGTGCATTATGATCTTCTTAAAAGAATAAGAACATTCCTTGTTAATTAATTTATACAGCTGTCAGTACAGCTTTCTATGTTATTCATACTCTAAGTGTTTGACTGCCATAGATTTTCTAGCAGTTCCTGGCAAAGCTCCAGTGAAAGCCTGGGATTTATTAGGCTGACTTGGTGCAAAGTCTATTGATTGTGGCCTCGAGGGTAATAACTAAATAGAGCTGGAGCAACAAGTCAATAACACCATTGTTGCTACAGACTCCATTCACTTGAGGAGTTAGATTGTTTTACAGTGGCAAAGAGTAATCATGAGCAGATCAGCATGTTCAACAGGCTCTGTACCATGTTAGTGCTAGGGACTGTTTTAAAACTTTCAGCAGGACCGCGGGAGAAGCGAGGTGGGGTGCGGGGATTAAGAACCCTGTAAACTCCTTCATTAGGACTAAAAGGTTTCAGCATTAGCTTTATCATCTTGCAACACGGAGTCCCAAGCCTCTGTTGGTCAAAACTGGTATTAAAATCCTCTCCCCATTAATCCGTAATGTCGCTGTAGAAACTCAATTTAAATTTTGGGTGGGGGTATACATGTAGTGTGTGTGTCTCTGTATATGTGTATGTGTGAATGCGTGTACGGATGCCTTAGCATTAAGTAATGTTTTAGCTAAGCACAAACTTCACCTCTGTGCAGTAATATGTCCTGGTAATGGCTAGAAAGAGGCTCCTATTTTCTTAAATTCAAAATGAGGAAATGCTTTTGTTTATTGCTTCTCTAATCCTCCCATATGTTTATTTACTTTTAGAATTCTTTTCTTTTGCGAAAATATATACAAACCTACTAGAGGAGAGATGTTTATTTCCTGAGAGTTTTATCGTTTATTTGACAGCCTTTGACAACTCGCCTTGTATTAAGAGCAGATCATTTTGAAAAGTCAAAATTGTGAAGATGGCAGTTTCAAAACCAGGCCTGGTTGTTCTTGCACACATTCTTGTATCCATCTCCAGGAGCTGCCATTACAGCCTCTGCAGAAATACCAAGTAATTAGAATTATTTTCTTCCTAATACCAGTTAGTAGCAGCCTACTCCCTTGAAACATGAAAGATGGTGCAGAAAGTAATAATAAGAACCTCATAATATTAAAAAAGGCAGATGTAATTATGCTTTGTAAAACAAACCAAGTGGTCAAGCAGCAGGTTTTTGTGTTTTCAGCAGTTCCACAGACTCTTCCTCCCTTCACCTATTTTTTCTTGCAAGTCAAGTTCTCCTTTTTACAAGTAATGTTTGTAACCCCACATTTTCAAAAGTAATAGGAAAGAGCAAAGCTCTCTGAGTCTGCATTCATTTTAATCTACCAACATTTTAGGCACAAAAATTTCAGTAGAGAGATTGATTCTTGAATGTAGTAGTGACTCTGACACCTAATGACAGTTAATTAACAATTTATCTGTCCTCTTTTTTTCACTGCTTCTCTTGCTGTATTATAGCTCATACTATTTAAAGTGCAAAAAGGGGTGGAACTAGAAAGGAAATCCTGCAGCCACATATTCAGGAGGGTACTGGGCTTCCCCTGGCTGTGGGCAGTCAGTTAAACGTTGCAGTCAGCATGTGCCGAGGCAGATCTCCCAAGCAGGAGAGATGCAAACATGTGGTGAATGTGTCTGTCTTTTACTTACTTTCTTTTTTTTTTTTTTTTCTTTTCCGCAAGTAAGCAGAGAGCTTGGCAAGATTGTAGTGCTTGCTCAGAAGCTCATTTAAAACTTTGAGAGGAGTGAACTGAATTTAAACGACTCTCAGGAATCTCTTTACCCCCAGGCCTCAGACTTAGCCTCCTGTGGAAAGAAATATATTAGATGGTTCAAATCTGTATTCTGTCAGGATATTTTAATGAGAGGTCAGTAAATACCATATATTTGGAAGCAAACAAGCCAAAGCTGGGCCTTTTCTTTATGACTTCCACACAGGCAGAAGAGTAGTTTTCTGGCAGATGCTTTCACTTTGAATGAAGAAATTGCATCTCCTCTGCTTGGGTTCAGTTCTGTGATTCGAGCAATTTTTGACACATCAAACCAGTCTAAAATTAATTAACTGTGGCATAGGAAGTAAATATGTAAAAGAGTTTTTGCGAAAGTCTTACACTTTATCATTAGAAAGACCAACATTGATTTTCCTGGCTGATTGCAGCGTGATGTGCCACCTCCACGGTGACGAGATCTGTATCAGAAACACCGCTTGTGCCCTACTTCCAATCTTTCAGAAAGAAAAGAGATTGGTAAAAGGAAAAAATCTTTCCCAAAATGTGAAGGTTGACACTTCTTTTGAGTAATACTCTTGTAGTATGAACTATAGATTTACAGAAATTGGAAACCAAACAGTCGAAGATTCCTCTCCCCCTCCTCCTTTCTCCCCTCCTTTTTTAAAGTGTCTTCATCAATCAAAATCAACATAAATGAATAATGGAGGCAGATAAAATGTGAAGAGACAATAGTGGTGTTGTTTAGAATTGACGGCCATAAATCTATTGTATCCTAAGAGACTGCATGAAGTAAATACCTGCTCTTGCCTGCCACCACTGCCATTTAGCCCATGATTCAGAATATCATTTAAGCAAGTGCTGATGTCCCATTGAAGCTTCAGCCCATTAATGCTCGCTTTATTTTAGAGCACTAAGGCTGCAATGAGGGAGGGGGACTTGGAGGGTGAAGGTTTGGAGTGACAGGGGAGTTTTCCCTCTCTTCATTCATTTGTTAATTTGGGAAGACAGAAATAGAAATGGTGTTCTTACCAGCGGGTCAAAGGCTTTTTTAGATCCAGCAGAAAACAAGGAAGCTGGCGCAAAAGGCGTTACAGAGCGCATCATTTCAAATCATTAAAATTTAGGGCTAGCTGTGATTTTCTCTGTAAGAAAAAAGGGAAAGCACATCTTGACTGGCACTGCAAAGGCATGCGCAAGGCTGGGGAGGCCCAACAGAAGGCAAAGCCAAGAGGATTATGTACCTCGATTTCAGAGGGCAAGATTTATGGTGTGGGTTTTGAGTCCTGACATTTTGATTCAGATACGATAGAGCCGAAGTCTCACGAGCTGCTCTTGTAGGAATTTGACACAGATGAGCAAGACCCTCTGTTGCTCTTTCTGCCATTTTGAAATGCCAGATCTCAAATGGAAACTTTTCTTCCTTCCTTCCCATTAGAAAGGTCCTTCCAGTTTTGGATGCCTTTTGGAAGCGAGCCTGTGGGAGCAAGTGCAAATATGATTCTTAGGCCCAGGCTCGCAAATTCAGGAGGTTTAAAGTTGCTTGTTTTATTTTTGGTTCTTCTGTAATTGTAGTTTGTTTGTCAGAGCATGCCAGCCATGGATCACTTGCTCAGGGCTCATTAGCACCGACAGCATTCCAGCTGCATTAGAATCTGTGAATATATCTACCTCAAATGTATTTTCACACCTTTTTATGATTTTCGTTCTCCCTGAATTGAAAAAAACAACCCACCAACGCAAATAACCAAGTACCTGGCAGGAAGGATTGATGATCTTTCTGATTGTACTGGGGAATGGTCTTTAAAATCAAAATCTGAATGAACAGAACTCTGGCAGTACCACACTTCATTGTAGGGGCTTGAAGGTGCCACTTCTGTTGTGAAAACAGTTTATTTAGTAGTTAGTGCCTTGACTTTTCTGTCTTTGTACTTCTGAAAGATGATCTCTTGCAAACGATGAACCTTTAGCCTTAACAAAGTACTGATCCCTCTTTAACATTTACTTAATTGAAGCTTAGAAGGAAAAAATATAGTGTAGTATTTTAAGAGTGACTGTGTAGCACCTTTCCAAGTTTGCATGCCTGTCAACGGGATGTCATCCTGTAAGTGTGAATGAATGACTATTTCCAGTTCGAGTTTCCATTCCTAGGCAAAAATAGCACCAAATACACTATACTTCCAGAACAGATTTTTTTAAAAAAAGACCTTATAAATCACACCGCAATAAAAAGTAATCCATGATTATTTCTTCATTAAAAATGTTCTATACATCCAGTACCAAGTGAAAAGTATTAAAAAGAGAAGACACTGCTTCAAATGACTGGATAAAATCACAAGAAATAATTTCCATTCTGTTCTAACTGAGCAGACTGTATTTTGTAAGAATACCAGTTATATTTAGCATTCCTCAAGGCTTCCATTGTTGGGCTTTTTTTTCCACAACCAGCATGAAGCACTGAAGCTTTAAGCATCTTGTCATGATGCTGATGTTTTGCTGAAGAAAAGATGTGTTCCTCAGCTGTTGCAGTTACTTTTGTGCTTTTCAGATGATACTTGGACAACTTTTTAAAATTGCCTAAGTCCCATGGGCAGAGTGATGAAGGCTGAGATTTTTAAGGGCTTTGAACTATCTAAATCATGGCACAGGCTGTCTACCTACCTCCAAAGGTCTGATTCTTGGATCTGATTCATTTAGTCTAGGAGTCTCAAAGTCCTAATTATCTAAGCTATTCCTTACGATAGGATTTGAGGTTTGGTTGGGGTTTTTTTCTACTAACACAAATCATTTATAAAGATTTAGCAGAATATTATAATGGTGTGCAATAGGGGTGGATGTAAGGTAGAATGCAATAACCAGGATTATAAATAACTGCTTGATCTGTAGAATTCTAAAATAGCCTCTTAAATTTGATTAACTGTCTCAATATATGGTCAATCTTCTAAATCCTTTATAAGCTATTTGTAAATGCACCCTTGACATAAAGCATGACTAGCTTGTCCATATTTTGTGAAACATGACAATTCTACTGAAGAAATGGAGGGGTATTTCTGCAATATAGTCAATGTCATTGAGAACATAAACTTGGTGTTCCAGATTTTAATTGCAGAAAGTGAAATACTTCCAGTTTCTGAATTACCTTGTGCAAATTTATTGTGCAAAGATAGTATGGAGTAGCTACGCTCACCCTCAGAACAAAGCAGGCAAAGGAAAGTAAAAGGAAGGAGAGTTATAAAAGAGTTACAACATGAAAATGAAGTGACTTCAGGATGGTTTGGAGTTCAGGTCTGTGGTATGAAACCATCAGCAGCAACAGCAGGGTCTCCTGCTCCCAAAAATACTCACCCCTACCTCTGTGCTACATCCAGCTGCTTTCATGGGCACTTCTGTTCTCCAGTCAGTGTCTTCAAATGGAACGGATCCAGTGCAAAATAGTTCTCCTCTCCCACCCTCTTCTTTTTTCATTTTCTTTTTTTATCCTGGATTGATTGCTTGATCTGATTCATCATATGGACTCCCAAGCTGTTGAATCAGCACAACTGAGGTTGGCATGCTGCAACATGGTGGCAGAAATGAACACCAAGAGGAGGTGGGAGCAGGGAGGGGAAAGAACAGACCTGAGCATGACTCCTAAAATTAGTACTGCTGCTGGATGCTTTGCATCTTGGAAACATGGTCTTGGCTTGAGTACAGGACTTGGAATCAGAACATTTAAACTATAAACTCCTCTCTAGCCTTTGACACCCTTAAACTTCAGTTTTGCTGCCTGCTAAGTGGAAATAACACTAGTCAGCTCAGTGATGTGCAGATCTACTAATGATTGTTCAACCAATTAGTACATGAAAAAGAGGAAAGACTGATTTTCACACTCCTGCATTTTGCAGAAATTGTTCTTTCATGCTCATGAACTACATTTTATTTGTAATAAAATATTTGGTTTTGACTGTGTTGCTCCTATCAAAAATATGTTGCTAGAGCAAAGACAGGTCCCTGTTTTTGTAACCTAAGTATCTCTATTTTTAGTTTTAAGATGTTGGCTGCATCTCTCCTTTTTTTTAAATTATATGTATATATTTATAGCTCTTGCTATTGGAAGAGAATTTCCTGCAAACAGATCCATTTCTGTGGAGCTCTGCTCCGACACGGAGTCCCATGTGTTCCACTGGGAGACTGCTCCAGAATAAATGTCTGCTCTGGTTGTAGGATCAGCCTGGCGAACTGTAAACTTTATATTGCCTTCAGCACATAGTAAATTTGCATGAGCAGGAGGTATTAGCGACTGGGCATCCGATACTTGGCAATGTCGCATCTAAAGACATGAGTGACAGGAGAGATGCAGCCCAGCCCCAGTGTCCTACTGAGTCGTTTCCTTTTTGGATAATTACATTCTCAGTTTTCTCTGGAGTTTTAACGGGGTGGGGGGGAAGCATCTGTCTTCGCCCCCTCATTTAAAGAGGTGAGTCTTGTAACCATGCACTGTTCAACAGCTGCCACATCTCACCCAGAAGGAGGAGAAAGGACTTTTTACATTATGTTCATATCTGGTTTGCATTCTGAGCTGTATGAATCCACAGTAATGCTACGTGGGTATCTGAAAGCAGGATTTGACCTGTAGTTGGGTTCTGGTTCACATGCAGTGAGTAGCACTTGCTGAAATAGTTTCAGGGACTTCAGCAAGGCTACTGGTGTGTGCAAGGACTGCAGAATCAGGCCCCTAAGGATCCTTAGGAATGAAAGGTATCCTGTAACTGTAAGGTATTATTATGATGACTACTCTGGAAAAGACAGAGGTATTGAAGTTGGCAAAATAAATTACAGAGTTAAATGTATAAGTAAACCAAGAAGCGACTGATGGTTTTTGCATAGTAATAATCTTCATAATCACTTCATTTGCACAGTTATTTCATTTTAAACTTTAGGCACAGTTTTGAAGCACAATTCAGTGGAGATTTTTGCTGTAATCTATAAACTTTAATGAAAGCTAATTGGAGGACAAATTTTAATCTAATTAAAATGTGACTACATAAAGCAGAAAGGATGAATGAAGTGAAATGCTCTATGGGGCACAGTTTTCAAACAATGATTATCCTGAATACTAAGTCAAACGAAGCTTTTGTAAAATGATGATCATGAACATTGCCAGCAACAGAACAACCTTGAGAAACTGCAAATGAAAGTTCTCATGTATTTAGTTTAAAAAGTGGATATTCAACTCAGACCCATGTAAGGACTTTTTTTAAAAAAAAAAAAAAAGAAAATAAAAAGCAACACACACAGTCTCATCTAAAAACATAACAAGTAAATTAGCCAAAGGTGTACATTCCATCTAAGTTCTCATGATCAGCAGATGCAAATGTTTGCAGTGCGCCGATGAGTTATGAGCCCTAATGAGATTTCAATGCTGAGCAAACAATAAAAATTTATGCATTGCATAGTTTTAGTGGCCTTTGGCTTCATGGTTAGTGTTACACCCTTTCAACAGCTTTGGTAATATAATATCCAGCTGGCTTTGGAGGTAAGGAAAATTTTAGGGGTGAACAGAAATTGTGAGAAATAACGTGATTGATTGCTTTGTCAGAATAATGCATTTCCACGGTATAATTGTCCGTAGTAATCTTAGCCCGGGTACAGATACATAGGTTCTAGTTATGTTTGGACACAAATTTTGAAGGATTCAGGTGAAGGATGGCCTTTCCAGCCTTTGAGCCAGACTGTTTCCTGTGCTGGGTACATGTCCAGGGGTCTCGCAAACAGCCCCTCTAACAAGAACATTCCTGTCATAGTCCAGTAAACGGGAGGATTGAAAAGCTACACTTTCCCCAACAACTGTCATGTGTCACAAGAAAAAAAGCGGAGCACAAGCACAAAAAGAAACACACAATAGATACGGAAATAAATGGTATGTAATGGGGAGCAGAGGGGGTGTGAATCAGGGAATTCAACTGGTGCAGTGTGAGAGTGAGCTCAAATGTATTAAATTTAAAAGACCCATTTGTGGGTTAGGCTTTTATGAACCCAGAACCTTCACCATAATGATTGCCTGCATTACCCTACATAATATTAAAATCTTAGCATGTGATTAATAGCAGATTCCCTGCATACGTGTCACAACACACATCTGCAGCAAATCTGCCAGTATATTTCTATGCTAGTTTTACTTTGGGGCCATAAAGTAATTCCTGTTTTGTGAATGAGAATAAACCTATTATGCACTAGGTTAGCTGCACCCAGTTTCTTCTCTTCAGGGAAAAAGAGCTGCTTATTTGATACAGCATCTCAAATTTCAGTGTTCAGAAGTGAGTTTAAGCCACAGCTAGATTTGCTTGAGCAAGTTGTTGGGATTTGCCTTCACTGTTTCCTAGTTCTACGTTTTCCAAAACCTTCTGTGCAAAGAGTCTTGAGAAACTTCTGGACAGCAGTAAACTAGTGGACTTAATTGCAAAGTGTTTATTGCTAAATTTGTTAATGAGTCAACATGCAAAAAAGATATATTTATCCCCGTTTCCTCTTAAAATAGTAGTAAAAAATAACTTCAAAAAATCTTTTTCTTAAGCTGTTCGGTGATGCAGTTTTGCTGTTCACAAAAGCCCTTTTTCCCATCAGCAAATAGCTACCTTTCACTTTGCCCCAAGGGAACAGAGCATAGCTCAAATGAAGCTTAAAAAAAAAATAAAAATTCCCAGTTGTAACTCAGTCTGTGCATATTCACACATGCACACAAAATAAAAAGGAAGATGCAGAAGCATTCCTCCAGTCTGCCCTCTGTAAAGTCCTGTCGACCTGCTTCACTTACCAAAATCAAAACAGAACCCCACGAAAACAACTTAAATGACAAGAAAGCATTAGGAAAGCAACATCTGTTTTGCATTCTTGGCATTGAGTCTGCCCTTGCAACACAGGGTCTGACACAGATGTGCAGGGTTATGACACCACTGAGTACCGCTTGATTTAAAATGGTGTAACTGAGAGCAGGATCAGGGCGCTGAGCTCTTCCAACGCTGCGCGGAACTGTGGCTCTTGATCTCCTTTGCAGATGTGGGACTCAAACCCCACTGAAGTTTTAGGCATCTTTCCATTGATTGATGCAGACTGGAGAGCAAGTTGTATTCCTCTACCAACAATTTAGAATTTATTATTGACTGTGTATGTTTTCATCATGTGTGTGTGGTGTTGTCTGCGAAGTCGCATTGCGCTGTCACTTCCCAATGGACTTTCATTGAGCGTAGCTGTGTTCAGAGAACCTTTCAAACTATACAACATAATTAAGCTCCTCAGCTACAATAAAATAGTAGCAAGGAGGGAGAAATGTAAAGGTCCTCAGAAGAAAAGCAAAAATAGATTTGATTGAACTGAAAAGAATCTGTGATTAGGGAAACATGGGAAGCCAGAATTGCCAAGAGAGCAACTCTCTCACCAGGGGCAGGATGATTACACGAGATGGCACGAAGGGAGCATTTCTCTCCCTGTTTGATTGCCCATCCATAGTTGTAACAGAGGCAAAATTAGCTCATCTCATACCTGGCATAACTTCTGTGTCCAGTTGAGCCATGTCAGATGCAATGACATGCTTGCAGTGTTTTCACCCACCACTAGATGTCTGTGTGTGCTCTATAAAGTTCTGGAGCAGATGATGCCCCTGGTAAACACGAGGGACAAAACTGGAACACAAGTTGTGGGGAAGCCTATTAGTTTGTGTTTAGAAGTATAACATAATTACTTTCATTAAGCTTATGTTTAAAGCAATTTATACTGTCTAAAACTACATTCCAACCTTTTAACTTGAGATAAATAAGGAAAAGGTGCTTTTCCTGGTCCACATCTGTTTAAAACAGTTTCCTTGATGTCCAGGTGAAGGGCTAAAACATATCTTATTGCTATGAAAGTTTTGAAGGAAGTTGCTGAGATGTAAAGTAGGTTCATCTTATTTCTATTCTGAAACAATGGAATACCAAAATATAAAACATCTGCTCTATAAGTGAATGGGTAAGAGCTCACTGTTTCATTCTGCCCTGTATAGGCCAAACCATGGTACTGCTGGAGCCATATTTTCACATGTACGGTACATCAGCATATCTGGGTGCACAGAAGAAGGCTGTGCATCAGATGTCAAGTTTAGTATAACTATTTAAAAAAAAAAAAAAAAGAAACAAAACCAAACCAAAAAACCCTGGAAGAGCAGATCTGAGTACAGAAATCTATTTCACAATTCTGTTTATCAGGCAGTCCGCTGGCTGCCCAGGATAACTGCACCTGTGACCAGCTTTGCTGCAGAGATCTCCCAAGAAAAATGCAAAAGTAATCAGCACATGTTTGCCTTTCATTTATCTCTGTCATCCGGGAATAAGATACAGATAGTATCAGGAGCAATGAAAGGTACATTCTGATACTATTTTCAGGTTTTTTTGTCTAGACAGAGAGGAGCAACCACTTGTATCTCTGAGGAGCACATACAACCCCCCCTCCACACTCACATCCTAGGCTGAAGGCCAGAGGGAGGTAGTAGGCTGTCTATATTAAAAAAAAAAAGTTTAAAACCACCACCTACTCATCAGGTGACTGGAGACTGTGGTTGTAAAATGTGCTGCAGGCAGAAGTTCTGAAAAATCCCAGAAAGTGTTGAAAACATCTCTAAACAAGGTATTTTTCTCCTGCACCTTTCTTGCTAAAGGTCCCAATTGCTGCCAAGAAAACTAGTGAGAATGTTAGCTGCCAAATAAAAAATTTATGACAGTGTTTGGCAAAGGATTGTATCACTGCTTGTTTTATACATTTCCACAAGGCTCTTGAAGAGCTGTTGGACACATACGGTTCACTGATCATTATGCTTTATCTGTTCTTTAATATACTGAAAAAGCAAGCTCCAATAAAGTATGATTTAAACAATACATATTTTTTCTTTTAATAGCCTCCTATAAGTGCTTTCTATGGTGAGAATATAATTTCTAAACAACATTCCATACATAAAAAATATTTTAAAAGCCCTTTACCTGACAAAGTTACTTGTTATTTGAGTCTCTTCCATAGTAAAAATACATGAATTTTTCAATTAAAAATGTATTGCTTTTTCAATTGTGCTTGTTATATGTTGGAGTCTGGGCCATTAAACTGCCTGTTAAGACATAAAGAGGTCCATTCAGTCAAAGTTGTGCCTTCCATTTATGTTTCAAAAACTGAGAAAATAATACGTTGGAATTGCATTGCTCACCAATATCAATTAGGTTTTCGGCTGTATCATTAAATTAATGTTGGGGAATAAAATTGTTCCAGTGGATTTAGTGGAAAAAATACATTTTTGAATACAGAGTTAGCACACGGACAATAACAGTTTTGGTGGCCAGTGCTGAAGCAACACCCTTAAAAATATCTTCCCTGTCTGAAGAAGCAGAATTGTCTGTCTCTGTCTTTTCAAGCCCGTTATCAGATTAGGCTTCCAGCTGATAATTAGTGCTGTTTAACACAGATCTTGTCATTCGGAAATCTCGGAGGCTAAACGGTTTACTTTTTCTCATTATCATGTGCTGCTGGAGGTGGGAGGTTTGGAGCATGGAACTGCACCTCCCTGCACCGTTTTGTAAGAAGCAGAGAGCCTCCTCTTCTCTCTGGTGACCAGGAGCTGGTGGGACACCATCCTGGCCTGCTGTCCCCTTCAAAGAGGACAACCAGAGGAACAGGACCCTGTGCTGTCCCAGAGCTGCCCCAGGGCCACCCAGCTCCACACCATGCTTGTGTCTTCACAGCATAGCAAATATTCGAGAGCAGCCACCAGCACTACAAATCCTACACGCCTTGTGCATGCTTGTGTATTTCATGGTATTTGATATAAAGTACTCCAGACAGACCAGCATTAAGAGGATTATTTAAGACAGCATTAGGAGTTAATTTACAGAAGATTAGCTCTAAATCAGGCAGATATCATAAGCGAATTAGCATCAGTTGTAAGAGATTCAGAATCAAAATGTGTGGTGGTTTTTAGTTTCTCCCCATATGTACTTAGTGGACATGTAGCATCTCTATCAGTTTCGCATGCTAAGGTACTACATCTCCAGTAGTGAAGAACAGGTATACATCTTTCCTACATGCATGCTGTTTATTATGATGCTGTTTATTGGTAATGAAACTGCTTAACTCAAATACCCTTCCTCTGCTGAATATTTTCTATTTCATGCCATTTCTTCATTGACTAATGTTTTGTTTGGCCCTGGAAATGATGTCTCCGTGTTGTGCTATAGTATTTTTAAATAGGTAATATGCAGCTTTACTTCAGAGTGACATGCTTAATCCTTTTTTTTTTCTGTTAAAATGAGTCACATTTTAATGCCAACTCATAAAAATGGAGGGTATAAAATGCTATGTACTAGGGTGAAGATTACAGCTACTTAAAAATAACTTCCTTAATATCTAAGCTTGTAAATTACAAATTTGTTTTATTTCCACAAGAATGATGGTTAATATGTATTTAAAAAGCAGACTCTGTTCTTGAATCAGTTTTCCAGACGTACTTTTCTGGGTGCAGACAGGCATAAGCACCTATCCAATCCTTTCTTGGTATTGTGGTTTCAAAAATGCTTGCCCAGTTAGTTGAGAAGGTGATGAAATGGTTTGGGCCACGATATTAAAGCTTGTGCCCCGAGTTGTCCTTGAGATTCTGAAAGTTTTGAAATCGACAAATGGAGTTCCCATCTTTGGAGAAATTTATATTGTGCTCTCCAAGAGATATTAAACTGCTTAGTCTTCAGCATGGTCCTGAACATTTGGGTTTTTAACAGGGGAGGGAAGCCTGGGCATTGTTTTACAATTTTTTCCTTTCTTGATGGACCAAATTCCTCTTGACAGGGTTGGCCTGAGGTCATGAATGTCTCCCAGTGTTCACTGAAAGAGGAATCTTTGCTCCTTCCATGAGATCATGAAAACTTACACCCACTCTAAGCCAGGTTGGGCTTGCAGGTCCCTCTGGTTGCAAGATCTGCAAGTGCTCTTGCACTTTGACTTTGTGCCCTGTAGTTTTACAGAATGCATGGAAGCTCGGTGTGGTTATTAAACCGAGGTGTCTGAGGTCATAACAAAGTAGAGGCATTTCTGCTCCCCTAATAGAAATACTGTAACATGCTGAAAAGAAAATACTTTAATAGTGGCAAGTATCTCCTGTCAACTAATTTGATAGTTCTCTATCAGGTAAACCATTGGTGAATACATCGATTCTTTTTATTTTTTACTGTTCTGTCTTCACTATTCCCAGGTTTTCTCTGAACCAGTTGGGCAAAAATTGATTTTTATTTGTTCCACTGGCCTTGTGGAAAATTAGCTTATGAACTGGTTTTTATAGGAAGACTCAAAGCACAGAACAGGTTGAAAAATAAGCCTATAGCAGTCAAAATTGTTGTCTGAAATGTCTTCAGACTGGAAGGCTGAATTTATTGCTCAAAACAAGTACTAGCATTGTGGAGGTGTGCAGTCCTGCTCATTATCACTGGAAAAGGGGGAACCAAAAAGCACAGTAAAAAATTAAATTTTAATAATGCTAGTGATATTTTCTAAATCCTTCTTGACAGAAAGATTCTCATTATTTTTATCTGTCTCAGAGTAGGCTCTTTTAATGCCATCTCACAAATGGCCTTAGCCATGATTGTTTTCCTTTCTTTTATAGCATTTGAAAAAAAATGAATATATACCAAAAAAGATTCTATTCTATCATTCAGGAAGTGCCATGAAATGGTAACATTTTGGATAGCACATCTTCAGGAACAATTGCTTCAGATGCCTTCAGGTTTTACAAAAGAGGTCAACATTATTAAGACAATTGTGGAAAACTTGCCATACAAAAAGACGCCCAGTCAAATATGGTGTAATAAGGGGGAAATAATGCAAGCAAAGTATTTGTGTCCAGTCTCCAGCCTCATCACACCCAAAAGCTGTAGATTAGTTATTACTTAGGGCGAGAGATGTTACTTTCTTTCGTCTGTTTAAGATACATATTTTCGTGGGTTCTAATGATTATGCAAGTTGATAAATACAGACTTTAGACATTTTTGTTTTCTTTAATTTGCACAGAACGTAAATTTAACTATATTTATCATAAAAGCCCATGTGCGATCATGTAGGTTCTTGTCTTTTTATAGCTTGCATACATTTCTTCTGCTGGAGAAATAATTGCTTTAGCTTTGAGTGCTGACGAGGGGGTTGAGGCTTTTTTTTCTTATTAACTGTTTGGGGATCAGGGCTTCATGCAACTGATGTGCTGGAGAATGGCATTACGCTGACAGCTGGGCTATCCACTCTCCCTCCGAGCTCTTTCTAAAGCACTCATAATGTTTGCTAAGGCCTATGGTTCTTAGTCATGCTCAGGTGACTAAATGTGTGATTTGTTCTTCTTGATACTTCAGTACCCTGAGAAAGGCTGGTTGGAGATTAATACAACCTTGACTCCTTCCACTTGCAGTAGCCACTGCGCATGTGATCTTCATTTAAACTTGCTGGAGAGATCTGGTGTTGCCTGTGCTTGGCATGAAATGAATTAATCCCCCTCCAGTTTTGGTTGGTGAGTTTCTGTGGCCCCGGAAGCCCCCCGCTGTTCCCCCTAATGACAGTAATAATTTAATTGGTTCCCTCCATGGAAGGAGTGGACATGGAGACAGGAGAAAGCTAAAGCTGCATCACAACTGTGCAGAGTAATGTTCCCTGTCAGGGCCTCTTGTGAGCAGAAGGATATTTTTCATCCTTCAGAAATGCCTTCCTACGTGTTTTAAAACTAAGGAATGACTAAAATCTGAGATAGTAGAAGATGTACATTTTTGCCTTTTTATCTTAGTTCCCACGTCCTCTTTCAGGATTTCCCTATTCTTGCAGTTTGCATGCTAAAATCTGCATACACTTGTCTTCTGATCATTCCTGTAGATATCTGTCCTTCCTCAGCCACTCAGTCCCCACCTCACTCCCCCCAGACTCCAGTGATCACCTGGCTGCTACCAGCACCTCCTGAGACTTATTTCCTTGAGCAGGACTCTGTAAACTATGATAATCCAGGTGGCTACTCACATTTTTGTTACATTTAGAATGTATTGCAAGATTTCAGTTATGAATTTGGTATCTCCATGAGTATTTTAATGATCAGATATCATAAAAATAATTTTAAATTTTAATCTTAGTGGTAAGATTGTCAGAAGATGACACAGCAAGGTAAATAACGTAGTTCCTTGAGCCAAGGAAGCCCACTACGTTTGAGGAGGCATTTATCCTAGAGCGGGATGTCTCTCCTGTCTCTCACTCCTCCAGAAATAGTGTCAAAGGAAAGAATTTAATGTGCAAATATTGGATGCATTAAAGGGAGATGATGAATGAAGATATTTACTGCCTAATTATTGATGAACATCTTCTGCTTTACTGGTGAGTTTCATCTCTGCAATATTTCTGATTAATGAGAGATTACAGACACTACGATATGGTAACAGCTTTCCTGTACTATTTTGCCTTCAGAGCTAGCAAGCTTTCTTGCTTGGGACTCACATTCAAGCTTTTAGGGATATTCATCCCTACTTAGTCTGTAGGCACCTAACCTAGACAGCTAACTTAACTGACTAGTTCTCCTGGGATACATATATGGCCAGGAGAAGGAGGAGGCAGTTCAGGGCAGGACTCCAGCTTATATACACAGGGAGCTGAAAGAGATTAGCTAGATATAATTTAGATGTTTAAAGTTGGATAGTGTGACTACCTCTCTGCACCTGTTATTACATGACTCATTCTTTCATTCAGGGCCCAGGTGGAAACACATTGATGTGGTTTGAGTGTAATATTATAGCTAGAGATTGGTATCCATGTTATTATAAGCAGACAGCTCCAGTCCTTAAGACTAAACTTTAAAGCTAGAGGATGTAGCACTGCACAACTCCTCAGCCCTATCAACAATATCTTAGGCACCTTGAATGGCCTGTCTCTTTCAGAAAACCCTGCTAGCCAGCTAGAAAAATGCCATCATTTTTTATTCTCCGTTCCTCTGTTTTTGAGGCTTTAATTTCATTGTCTGCTCAGTTGTCAGCAATTTTGATGGATTTTGCCAAGGTCTTACTCATAAGAAACTAGAGCCCCTATCCCTAGGGGAAGAAGAGCCTTCTTCAAGAAGGAATTCAGAGAACACAAAATAGGCTTCTGCTAGGAATGGCTCGTCTTCAGACTGGAGGTGGAGCCCAGGCAGCATGGTCTTTTTGGCATGAAGTAAGCCATGGGGGAGGAGGGAGGGTCTCATCCCCTCTCCACCACCCCCCAAAGCCTTTTCACCTTACAATGTCAATTACAATGTAATCGGTTCTTCTGGCTTGAGAACACAAAGAACTTGGACTTATTTTCAGAGTTTGGGGGGGGGAAGAGGAATAAATAAAACTTGAGTATTTCCCAGATTCTTCACTTTTCCCAAGGTCAGCTAGAAGAGGGCCAAGGAGTTGTATGCAACTTGTGCAGATACTTTTTCGCTGGTATTTCTGTTTCCTACATTCAGTTGTTAATAATGAAAAATGTCTCAAGTCAGATACTTCCAATCAGCTGTAATTTTGCTAGGTAGGGCTCTCTTACTCTTTTATTTCAGTAGGTTGCCATGTCTATGTTTTGCTACAGCCTGTTTAGTTCTTTTCAGTTGCTTTTATTTCAGAAAAGCGTTCTTAAAACTAAAGATGGGAGAGATGAGTAGCTACTTGAACAGCCCCCAGATACCCTGAATTTAGAGATTTATCATTACATATCTAGGGCATTGCTTTACCAATCATAACATTTTATTCCCCTGTGTGGTATTTAGTGCTTCCATTTGAAAGCTCCTGATATATCATAACAAGGATGTCCTTATGTATAGTAATAATGGTGTCTGCCCAGAAGGTATCTGAGTATAGCTATATTACTTTACATTCACATTTACTTTTGCCTGATATGTATTTGCCTATATGGCTAGACTTGCGCTTTGTGTTTGTTTGAATCTGGTGATTTGCACATAAATATTGGGCACTTAAAACACTTACCAGCTATTTACATGTGCTTATTTTCTTGCTAGTTTGCAAAACTGTTGGTCACAAATAGAAAGGCACCCCAAAATGCAATAGCCAAGTATTCAAAGTGACTATTTAAAATATAGTCTTCTATACAGAGAACAAGCTTTTTTGCCCACTAAACTGATAGGAATCACTTCTAGTTAAATCTCAAATACATGTATTACAGTGAAACACTGTTGGGTAGTACTCAGTCATAAATCAGTCTGTGTTCTTGAGGACACTGTTTTTCAAGATGCTTTCTTTAAGAATAAAGCCTTGTGTTGTAATGAATGTGTGCTAACTGATCCCCCAAGCCGTTTGTATTTTTTCTATTTGTATCAGTGTCAGAGTTGAGCTTCTGTAATAAATTTTTGCAGTATTTTATTTGTAGTCTTCATTATTTCAAGTGAAGGACACAAAACTCTTTTTGCACCCAGAGTCTGCACTGGTTCGTTTATATCCCGTATTTTGTTAACATGTTACCATGATTACTAATTTTCATGACAATTGTTATTGTACCATCAATGCTTAATGGCAAGCCATCATTATTCAATGCTGGTCAATCAGGCACTAAGACATGTGCAAGACATCAGGCTGAACCCATATAGATGTCGTGCACTCCTCTGCTAATGAATGCAGTTTTGTAAAAAGGTTTAAACACGGTTGGCATCCTTAATGTAAGGTTTGCAAAGCTTATTCGGGAACTGCTTTGTGTTTATACGGAGCAGATCTAAACATGTCACAAACAGAATTAGACCCATTGTGTGCATGTGTGTGTGAAGCTCCAGAGAGGAGCGAATCATTTTGGATTTTGAAATGTGGAGAGGCAGCACAGTTTCTGCCATGGCGGGAGTAGGGGGAACTGATTTACCAGGGACATCAGCATTTGGTAATGGATGTGGGACTTGTTCTGCAAAGCAGTGGTCACCATGTGCATCGGAGAGGTGATCCCCAAAAGCAGAGGGTGTCACTCATCAGCTCACGAAGTTGGCGCTGGCTGGGGGGAGCCTGCCGCACACCAGTGGTCGGAGATTAGGCACTGTGACGAGAAGCCAGGATAGAAGGTCAGGCATTTAGAAAGGAGCAGAAGGAAACTCAACAGGAGTGGGATGTGCTTTCTGGGTTGTTAGTCCAGCATGCTCTTCCAATGCACCGGTTAACATTACCCTTGCATCTGCTTTAGTTAGTTTCTATGTGGTTTTGCACCCAAATGTTTTGGGCTGCTGTCCATGATAAACTAGATGGAACTTGGTTTAAAAGCACAGATTTTTCACCTCTTCTAACTCAAAGTAGAATGAGCCCTTGTGCTCCTAGAGTTTCGAGTATGAAAGGAACAGTAGACATTGGCTGTTAATGAGCTCCAGCACGCCGGGTTCCAGCAGAACTTGGTGTGAATTCAGTGCCTAAGCTGCATCGACTAAATGGTTAATTCATCTCATATCAACAGCACTATGATTCATAATGTAAACTTGAGGAATCCTTGATGTTTCAGTCACACATTCCTCTTAATTTGGCCATGCATTCTTTTAAAGCTACAGTGTGCTAACTTAATAAAATGCAGCATGCAAATGCACAAGTTTTTGCCTTAGGCATTTTAGCCATGGATGTTTCAATGGGTGTCTTCTTTCAAGTATATATTCTTTCTTAAATTATTTACCCTGTAAACATGCTTTGCATTTTCAAAGAAGAATCTGGGCTTCCTCATTCACCAGATTTTGTTGAATTTAAGGTGTAATAGAGATAAAAGACTATCATCTGCTTCTTGCAAGCATGTTAGCCTTTGGGATTTTTTTGTAGCGAATGTTAGGCCTCATTTTCTTCTCCTTTGGTATTATCACTCCCTCCCCCACTTAAATTCCTTGATGCTTTGCCTAGAGCAATACCCACTGGCAGTGTCTGGCTGTGACAGTACTATAGGCTTCCCTACAGATGGGTCCTGCCAATGCCAACCATTGTTCTACCACTGTGAGCTGGCTTGACTGTCTTGGATCACTCAAAACCCCCTTGCCTCTTGATTTTTCCTTTACTCTGAAGGGTTGCCCTTGCCTGTTGACTTTAAGATCTGTAATGTGCTGACATCCAGAACTAGTGTTCTCTCTCTGAACAGCAGCTCCCAGACTCAGACTTCAACAGGCACCACTTGCTAAGCCCTCCTTGGGACTATCCTGCTGCTACCAAACGGCTCTGTCATTCTCCTCTTAGCCCCATCCTTTTGGCAGTTTGCAGTTAGTTTAATTTTACTTGCTCACTTGAAAGTAAAAAAGTAAAACTTGATGTTATTCTTTTTTTAAAGATAGAAAATTAATCTTTAACTGTGGGCTTGAATATTAAAAGTATATAATGCTTCAGTGTAGGAGTCTGTTGATAACATCCATCCTATTTCATGATTAATTTGTTCCTTTTAATATGATATTCTTTTGCTGCACCGTGCAGACTAATTCAGATTCCTAGAAATTGAACTTTGATATGTATTTCCTAGATTCACACTGCAAGTGAACCTTCAATTAGCAGATACAGGTGGCAGCATGCCTCGCACAATGTTCTCTTGACAAGGATTTTAGAGACCTTGGACACTGATTAAATAGTCTTGCAGTCGGGTGTGTACTGCCAGAGTATTAAAAATAAAGCGTGTGGAAGATTTGATGCTTTTTTTTATTTTTCTTTAATTTTAAGTCTCAGATGATGAAATGCTTTTTCAGTGGGCCAGAGATAGGAGGAGTTGATTTAAACACTCACTATGTTATGTATGCCTTTGCCTAACTATGTGTTAGATTAAGCGAGTTTCACTCACAGTTAATCCTTTGTAAATTAGCATTATGGATGCCTTGGGGCCCACATCCCACAAATAAAATGGTTGTCAAGCCAGCTGCACTGTGTATTACTTAAGGCTGAATGTTTTAAGAGTTTTCATGCTTTTAATCTATTTCACTGCTGAGTTTCAATTTTGCTGAGTGTCTTTTCAGGAGTGATGAGGGTGAGTGAGTAAATATGTATTCTGGTTTTCATGCATTTGCCTGGGCAAATCGTTTGTTATCAGGTGTTTGGCAGAGAATGTCACACCCCACCACAAAAGAGAAGCTTGTAAGTTCAGGTGTTAAATTGAAGTGCAAACCAACAAGAACCAAAAGCCCTTAATTAGCTTTATTTTGTTAGCCTGCTACACTTTTTTTTTTAGAAAAAGAAAAAAAAAAGAGAGTGAGAAACATCCCTTCCTCCTCCTCATCCTTTTGGCAGAGTAAATATTGCCTGTTAAGTTTGAATTAGCTGTCATCGCAAAAGAATTAATGCTGTGGTTGAGCCTTTCTAGTGAGGAAGGGAAAAATAAACGAGACAGATCTTAGTTCAGCTTTAAGTGATAAATGAGGACAAAGCAGCCCATTCATCTCCTGCTAGGAAAGTGGACACAAACACTAAAGCAGTTTTGCGGAAGACGTGTCAGCAAATGTGATCATTTTGTAACCTGTCAGGAGGATAGAGAGCTAGTCCTTTTAGAGTGTCACAGGGGAGGGTGTCTGTCTGATGTGACAGTTTTCATCCATCCTTTTACTGCTTTTTCTTTAGGTGGGGGGTAAGCAAGGAAAGAGCTGGAGTTGGTTAAAACTGCATTTTTCTTTACACTTTCTCATATAATTTATATGCATATCCACCCGCATCCAAATGAAAAGCATTTACCAAGGAAAACTCCCCTCTGCTCTCTAGAGTTTCTTCTCCCTTTCACTGCGTGAAATACGCTCATTTTAACACATTACATTCCTTGTCTTCAAGTTGGAGCCTTGTACTTGGTTTGATGTTTCACAAAACACAGTTTTACATCTTCTTGCCATTGTTTGGTTGGTGAAGGCTTTGTTTTGGCTTGGTTTGATTTTGTTTTGTAGAAGCACAAGAAAAAATAACTATAACTTAGGGTGCTTTTGTTGCATTTGATTGTTGGGGGCTTTTTTGCTATACCTCTCCAATTCTGATGATATGCTTCATGTACAAATATGTTTTGCAAAAGTTCCTGTCTCATTAAGAGCCTATGAAAATATTCTTCTTCCTCTGTGAGAATGGAGTAACAAACGATGAATTCTTACAATCCAGAATCCTCCCGTAAAAAGGCTCAGATTCTACTGTTTGTTGATTTATTTATTTTAATTGACCTATTAATTTCAGACAAAATCTGAAGCAACGTGGTGTGATTTTAGAAGCAGGGATTTCTCCCAGCAAATGATTGAACAATATCAGGACTTTCTACTTCTGGCATCTTTTTATTATTGCTAATTTCCATTTTTTTTTATACTACATAGAAAATGTAACATTTGCCTATTACCATAAGTAAAGGTATGCTACAGAGACAGGAGATGCTTTTACAACATAAGCTTCACAGTTTGACACTTGCTTCTTTATATCATCCTTTTCTTCAAAACTATCTTTTATACTTTTCCCTTGGTATTTTAGTACAAGTAAGTATCTCATTGATATGTGTTTCCTTGAAATCTTGTACCTTAATAGTAAAATCCCTTGAAAATTCATAAATTGTTTCTGTTCAGATTAAAAAAGCTGTGAAGATTTCAGAATGGCTTTAAAAAATGCAGTGTTATTTACTATTACAGACCACCCTGCTTGGCTTGCATCGACTGAAGATTAATTATTTCATTTGTCCTTAGAAGGTTAATAAATTGTAATATGCTGTATTTCAGTTATTCTAGTGTGTATATAAGTGTATGCATAATTAAGAAAAGTCTAATTCTTTCCTGAATGCAAAAGTTGGATCTAATAGCTACATAAAAAAATGTTTGGAAGCATTGGAAATTGGAAGAAATAAAAAACAATCAAGATATACAGAATGGTACAGGAAATCCTAAATTTGTGGGCATATGTCTTTTCTCTGATATATTTATCTGTATGCTTCTTTTTATTATTTTTATATATATTCTACCCTTTTGTTTTGTTTTATTCACTTCTTTTTTTGTCTTTTCTGCTTTTTTTCAGGATCATCCAAAACCGGATTTTGATCGTTGTTTTGGCAGTCATCATCATCTTCACCACCATGATGGCTATTTTTTTTTCTGTCAAGGGACGCTGATATCTTTGTTCTTCACTAAACAGCAACAAACTGCTTGTTCTGAGTAATTAAGACAAAGTGGTTACATGAATCATTCTCTTGCACTGACAGAGTCTCCCTTTCTTTACCACTCTTCAACTCAGGTGCAAGTGGTGTAAAATATTTTGTATTATTGATGGCATAGTTGATGGCATGTGGGGTTGATTATTTTTTTCTCACATTTTTTTGTCTTTATCTGAGTGTTTTCAGAATCTTAATATTTGTTGGGGTGAAGGCTCATTCCAGTATAAAAAGACTTCACGTGTGTCGAATTCTACCCCAGACAATTAGCCTGTAAGTTGCCAGATTTAGCAAGGGAAGAAGGGTCTTTGCACTTTTCGTGTGCTATGCGGGGTGTATGAATATCAAGCAGTATCTGACCTTCTGTGATATAGAATATAAGTAAAGCAGAGACCAAGTGATGTAAAGAGTGAACCTGTGTCCTGTGACTAACTCCCAATCATGAATTATCGTAATAGACATAACCTGGTTAAGAACAGTAGTTAGTTCTAAAAAGAGAGCAACCTTAGGATGGTGTTTAATATCCGATGTGAATCCAGCACTCTATTTAACTTTTTTTTTAAATTGGGCTTTCTTTTCTGCTTGTTCAAAACAATTCCACTTTCATCAAGATCATGATAATGCATCACTTACCCAAAATGTAGTTGTGACCACAGCCCATCTATTGAATCTGTTTTAAATCTTCCAACATAGATATATGTACTGACGAACATACACTCTTGGCCCCTATTGAAGATGTATAAAGATACTTATCTATTCATTGCTGATTGAAAAGAGATCCTAAGTAATAGTTTAATGGAAAATATGTGATTATGGTGCATTAAACAAAAGTCGAGATTTATAATATTGGTCTATGTTGAGACTGCATGTTGGAAATATTTTTAGTGTATTAAATTCTGGTGTGATATCCCCCTTTTTAAACAGAAACTGTAAAAATGTTAATTTATACATGCTTTTAGCTGATATAATATATCATAGTTTCATCTACCTGTGTGTAAATGAGCTGTGTTTCTCTTTTCCTATTGGCTTTGTTTCTCCTATAGACAGGTCTAGGTCATTTGGCTTATAATTAAACTTACAACTCCAGCAAAGGTCTATTTCTTGTGATGTGGTAAAGTAATTTTCACGATGACTTTAAAATTCATTTTATGTAATCCTTTACAAATATTAGAAATTGAGAGGGATTTTAAGCCCTTGAACTTAAGCCGTAAAATATTTTCAGAAAGATGCTCAAAGAAACAAAAAACTGGTGGCTTTCAAACTCCCCTGAAATCAGATAGAAACTGAGCACCCAATTCTCATGTGTGCCTTAGTACTTTTGAGGTTTTGGCATCCCTGCGCTCTCTGCTGCCTTGCTGTGCTCTCCCTGGGAGCTGATTTTTGGTATAAACATCTGGGAGTTGATTTTGGCCCTAAGTATGTTCCCTGTTTTCTCTACATGGAAACAAATAACTCAGCTAAAAGGATGTTGGTACTGATGGTGCAGCTAAGACATTGAGAGATGGTGATAAATGCAGAATAAAAGGATCCACAAGAAAAATGATACTCATTGAAACAAATAGAAGCGTGTATGGTCAACCGTGGTTTTCTGAGTTACATGCAGCTCACAACTAAGTTGGGAAGTGGTTTCTGTGCCAGGTTTCTCAACCAGCTCGTATCAGCAGCTGTAGGGTTGTGCTGAAACAAAAGTTCCTGGGCAGTCCAGACTCACAATTTTGGGAGGTGCTGCCCTATGCAGTGCAGCTCAGTTGTGTTCAGCTTCTCACCTCAATGGCCCTGCACTGCCACGGGGCCATGGGACCCCCCTGTTGCTGCCTCCTGAGTCATCCTCTCCTTTCATCCTTGCGAGGTGTGTGGCATTTATCACATGGCTCTTGGACACAGAAAGATTTGGATGTTCAGCTTTCAGCGTGGAGGTTGGCTGGCCTTCAGTCACAACGTGCACTCAAATTAAGCACATCGGGTTGTGTAAGCAGAGCTCTGGCCGTTAGCTTCAAGTGATGGCACTGAGCTGAGTTCAGACAAATTAGGATGAAGCCTGGCAGCATTAGAAGGTATTTATCCTCTCCTAAGCAAATTAGGAGATGCATATTTTGTAAAGCAGAAAACTGTCAGGAAGGAAATCTTAAGCTCCGTCTGTTGCCTAGACATGCTCCGCATTACCTCAATAATTTAACTATCATGGGAATTGATTCATGACTACTGATCTTAACAGTGACCTATGACTAGGTTTTGCCCTCTATCTAGCCACCTGCTGGAATCAGCAAAAAGCTGAAAGGAAGCTAGTTTTCCTTATCCCAGTATAAATCTAGGGCATAGTGTCACATCAGATACATCCACTCAGATGGGAATGAGGGAGAGAGAGAGACTGCCACGCAAAGCCTTCATCTTCACTTTTGATGAACCTGCCATCGCTATGTTTCTCATGCTAACCTGTTAATAACTCCTCTGTGCCTGCTTTGCATCCTCATGTACTCCCCAAATGTAAAATAGTGCTCAGGTGGACGTTATGCTCTTGAAAACACAACGTTGCTGCTCCCTCTCCTCTTTCCCTCTGGCTCGGGAAGTGTGTGGGTGAGATGCACCTGATGCACACATTTGGTGGGGCTTGAGTGGCTTCGATTGAGAGCACAGCCCGAGCTTCCCACAGGTAGGGTGACAACCTCCCAGCCTTCCCCTGAACTAGTTTGGTCACATCTATGGTGCATCTGTGAATGAATCCAAGTGCTTACTTAATGTAGACCTCAAAGAGCACAATGTTTCTAATGTTGCCAGCCTTTGTGGAGAAATGACAAGTTAAAAAACGCACGCCTGGTGCTGTGTGCAAAATCCATCCTTGCTAAACAGCTGCGCCCGCAGAATAAATAAACTAATTCTACACTGATACAAAATCAAAAGCAATTTAATTAAAGACTCTTAAGTTTTAAAGGGTTTTAAATGCTATACGTTTTGGGGAAATATCAGAAAATGTAGCTTGACTGACGTCAGTTCCCATCTCTGGGATGGGAGGCCATTTGCTATTCTGTTTAAGGCAGGCTGGATTGTCTTATTTTGGAGCCAGCTTGGTGGGGGGTTTTCTTTGCTGCTGCTTCAGAGCTCTGAGCTTCAAAGGCTGAAATTAATGGTGAACAAAATTGTGCGGCTCTGACCATCCCATGCGGGGCAAACCCATCGAGGGTTATCATTAAGTAAAGAAATAAAGAAAAAAAAAACCTGCCAGTTCCAAAAAAACCTCATCAGATAATGACCTCTGTGATTGGGTTTTCATTACCAAACAGCATCCAGAGATTGTCTGCCCCATAGAAGAAAAAAAAAAAAAAAAAAAAAAAAAAAAAAAAAAAAAAAAAAAAAAAAAAAAAAGAAAAGAAAAAGAAAGAAAAAGCAACTGTGTCTCTCTCTCTTTCTCTCTCTCGCTCTCTCCTTTTTTTTTTGCACATCTTTTCTTTAAACCTGTCAGATCATTTCAGTATTTCAAATCCGAGGAAAACAGCCTGCCTGCTGCTGTATTTGAAGTTGTAATGGTGTCAAAAAGTCACGACTGACTGACAGCCGTCAGTCCCAGAGGAGCTCATTAAATCATAAAAACTTGACAAGGAAATAATTGAGCATCACTGGCAACTTGGCGCCTGTTTAGACGTTTTTATTTTCTTTCATTATTAGTCCCCACCATTACGTTCATTAACAAATTGCATTAAACAACTGTTAAGGGCTAATGATTTGTTTATCGCTTTTTTTTTATTATTATTATTATTTAAACATTAGCTGCGTCATGTGGTACCTCAGCAGCCTCATACTATCATCTGACTGAATATTTTTCCACTCAGAGCTCTGGGTACTGCTGGAATATGAAATAGATTATTCATTACCCTCCTCTTTGCCACTGATTTGGTTTCATGTAGCGTCTTCCACAGAGAAAGATGAAAACTTGTCAAAAATAGGTTATATCTTATTCTAAGGGCAACAATAGCAGCAGGTACAGGCACACTTTAATATTTAATTAAGGTTGATGTTAACCCCTTTAAATGACTTTAGCTGTGAGTTATATTCAAGTGCAGAAGAGAAAAATAATGGTACTTAATTTGCAAACTGTACAGCAGGCATTCATCTTCGAGTTGCTAGCAAATTTATAGAATAATTTTAAATAATGAAATTTCCAATCATAAATATTTATGTCCACTTTTTTTTTTTTTTTACGTAGTCGTAAATTAACCACTTTTGCATATATCCTAAATAAAAGATCTGCGTCCTTTTTTTTTTTGTTTTGAACTGCGCTGCTCACATTTCAAAATTTGGCTAGGACTTTGTAGGGGGGGAAAGAGCTACATGTGAATCCCTGGTAAAGTTGTTAGCTGTGGTAACGACTTACATGGTTGTGTTTCTAGCAACTTGACAGCTTATGATAAACTTAGGGAGGATGTGGGCTGAAGCTTTTTTTTTCTTGGAGGGGACAGCATGTGTTTTGGCATTTTTTTGGGTTTTGTATGAAACCATGGGAAGATTTTGTTTTGCAGCAGATAAAAATAACTGCTACTTTTTATAGGAAAAATACTTGTCTCTAAGTATATTTTCTCTGTCTAGTTTTGGTTGTTGCTTGTAAATAATCCTGTTATGGTAGGAGAAGCTTCAAGAGAATTTTAAGATGGTAGAGAGAGAATCAGTCAAAGGCAGGGTACGTGTTAGGCTCCCTTTGCTTTATAATAGTCAGCCTTTGATCTTTTCTTATTCAATACATCTGAATGCAGTTTGCGTTTGGTGTTACGGGTTTGTATTTACAGTGGGTCCCTATATAGGGATGATGGCAGAAATGGCAACCGGGGTGTGATGACGCATCACAAGATGCTGCAGAGCAAATCCATCCGCGTCAACAAAGCTCCCTCGCACTTCATCGGGATAATTTGTCACTTCTGGAGTCACGTGTGGTAAGAGGCATGTAGCAGGTGAATATTTTATCAACTGCTGGTTGGCAGTGGCTTTTATTATATGCCTTAAGCAATCTTTGATCATGGTGGCCTGGGTGACACGCTGGCTCCACTCCAGCCTGATGTGGGTGCACATTCCTGGGCTCCGAAAGTAACAGCAGAGGTGCATGTTGAGAAACACTTTAGTATCCTCAACTGCAGTGTTTTATTTGTCACACATAAATAATGAAGGCATCTACAGGAGAGGGAGTGGAAAAAAGAGCTTATATACTGAGAACTGGTGAACTTGTGCACTCTTCATCCCTTCATCCAAACAACTGCCTTTGGCGTGAATAACGGCTCGGCTGATACGAAGCTCTGTATTGATCTGTTGCTCAGGAAGGTCTGCTGATAGTTCCTTGGACTTTTCCTGAAGGTATGGCCGTAACAACTCAGTACTGTTGGGATCTGTTGCTTCTATCTCCATCTCACGCCAGATGAGTTCAACAGGGACAGACCCAGAGAGGGAGAGCTCCCAGCCCTCGTCTGTGCAGCTTTCTTTCTGTCTTCCACAAACACACAGACGCGATTACCTCTTCATGTCGGAAAACCTGCTTGGGAAACTGTCGTGTGCGAGTAGAAGTAAAATGGTGTCTGGTCTGCAGTCAGAGGGGTATCTCAGGGTGGATTTGAGGATAGTCTGCTTTTCCCCAGGCAGCTATAATTCTGTAAAAACCCATACATAATTGACAAATGCTGCTTCTTCTGTGGGGTTAGCTACATGTGAGGAGCTGTGTCATCCACACTTGGTACCTCTCCACCACCCAGGCACTGTGATGTTTTGAGGAACTGTTGCGGCTTTATCCTGCAATTCCAGGAGTGCTCCCTGATGTTTTTAGCCTTCACTTTATCATAAGAAGAGATACTAGGTTGCAGTGGAGGCATATCCAAAGGAGAATGTGGACTCTGCAAGAACCAATGTCAGAGTTCTCACTAAACAGCTGCTTATTGGTTAATGGGACATTCAGGAACATGTGAAGAGAAAGCATTAGCTGGATGTCTCTCCTTCTAGAGAGCAGTGTTAGAAAGGGGAAGTTTTAGGCATTTTAAAGGACCTTAAGCAGCTCTGAGCCATTAAAAACTGTACAGGAAATGAGATGTCCCTGCTGGCTTGTGGCCAGAGAGTTCAATGCAAGCCTGCATTTCTAACTTCATGGTGCATGCATCCTGCTGGCTTCTATGTGGTGACTGCTGTCCAAACCCAAACCAAACCTTCTCTTACTGCAGCTTTGTTCAGTTGATTTCTCCATTCAGATCCATGAGCTTGTCAAGTCAGCACTGTCCCCGGTGAACATGATCACCACTCCCATGGTTTTAATGAACTTTCCAGTTCTCTTCTTCACCCAGCTAAGTAACGTCACCTCTTTCCTGAGCTGCATGCCCTGCTTGCATATATTCATTTGTATGTACGCTCTTTATTGATACTACTTGCAGTAATTGCAGCCAGGCATGCCTACTGAAACAGTAAAAAAAACCCAACTCTGTGAGTTTACCACACAACTAGAAAACTTTCTTGTAAGTAAAAATAGTACTTAACCTTCTCTTCTCAATAGAAACAGGTTTATAACTTTGCTCTGTCTCATTTGATGCATTTGTCTTCCTACCCCCTGCTAACTTTGAGCCCTTTGACCAAATTCAGCCAAATTTAATAGAAGAGCAGAGCTCTCAATTCCTGTAGGTTTCAGGAAAATAGCAGCCAAGAGGAGAGAAGTCCCGCTGGCATCCCCACCAAGAGAAAGGCTGCAGCGTGACATCCACCCAAATTGGACACTACCTGGGAGGGAGAAATTATAAATGCCTCTCTCCCCAGGAAAAGCTCACATCCCATTTAGATACTAGAGAATCCAACCCTGAGGAAACAAGACCTCATTAGCGTCATTGCCCAAGGAACTGCTTAATTAAAGGACAACAGAGTTGAGAGTATTGTTATGTAGGCCTTTGTTCCTTACACCTGGTCATTTCCATTGATGTAAAATGTCATCTTTCTGATCTGGTAGCGTTTTGCACCCACTTTAGACAAGTATTCCTGACCAACTGAGGAGGTGCAGAGCAGGAAAGAATCAGGCCTTTATTACTGAGGTAATTATAGCCTCACCTAACCATCAGTGGAGGGTGTACACCTCTATTAGCCAGTGCTCCCACAAAGAGAACAAAGGCTGGCTGGAAAGTGGGAGCCACCCAGGGAGCATCCCTGTGTCCAGCTACACCACTCTCGGGCAGCAGACATGCCGGGGAGGTCATGACCACAAGTTCCCTCATTGCCTGGTCTCTTGCTTGTTTTCCTGGTTTTAAATCCAACTTGACTTAGTGATACTGGTGAAGGCCATGAGATGGGGAGACAAAAACGAGGAACGGTACCATAGCCAAGGAAATCAGCTCTCAGTTAAAATGCTGAAGGAGGTAGGGGGTAGCTTTCAAAGCTTATCTCAGCAACTAGCCTAATTCTGTTCTAAAAAGACACTGTTGAGTGCTTTTGAAAATTCTATCCTAGATGCTTGGCTCAAAGACCTTAACCAAAGATGGGGTTTTTTTCTCTATCTGCTATACGAAAGCTAAATATAAACCGACGTTATTGAACAAAACCCTAACAAACCCCCTGTTGCAGGTCTAGAAAAATCTTTGCTTAGAAAATCAAATTATTGCCAACCAGCATCTAAAGTGTCCTTCAGTTTTGGATGCCTTTTGTTTTGTGTACACAATTTGGCATACAAAACCCCCTTTATTTCTAACAGCAAATATTTGCTTTACATTCTTTTTATTTTCTATTTGCCTTTTGTTCTTCTTCTCCCAGAAAAAATGTGGACCTGAGTGTTTCCGTATGGGTAGCTGAAGTTGTTTTAGAAAATATGGATTAATCTATTTTACCCATACAAGTATGTGCATATGTATACGTTCTTTGTCTGAAGAGCTTCTTAATGACTTCTCCACTGATTGCCCGTGGGACCACAGGCAAGTCATAAAGCTAGCCTGTGCCTCAGTTTACCCACTGCAACTTCATTAATGCTAACCTACCTCACGAGGTGTTGTAATGTTTCATATATTACGTGCTCTGTAGTCCTCGGATTAAATGTATTATGTAAGTGAAAAGCGCCCATTTGATGTGTATGTAAATGCTGCAGTATTATAGGTAGGAGGGTCATTTGGGTGTAAGTGTAATACAAGTGCTGGCAAAAGGCAAAAGGGATTCCATTGTATTGACTTATTTTTAAAGAGCTTTTTATTTACTGAAATGCTCTGGACACCCAGAAAGAAAGACATTCCTCACTAAGCAGCTCTGCTGTTTCATCTGTCTTGAAGTGCTTTGATAAATGGATTGAAACTTGTCAGCTTTTCCTGTAGTTTTTCCCTCTGGAAACTCTGTTGAAATGCTATTATTGTAACTTCTTAGAGCTCTGGTTAATGAATTGTAACAGATATCCCTGCGAGTCCCGCAGACGCCGCAAGGACTGTGCTTCCTCCCCTTCCTGCAGCAGAAGCAAACCAGTGCCACGCAAACGCGAGGCAGCAGAGCTCGTGTCCTCTTCCACCAAGAGCAGGTGGTTTCTCACCAGGGAAAATACTTCTCACCTTCATAAGGCTTCAGCCCAAGCCTCGTGTCTCAGCTGAGTGATCGATGGGGCTTCAGTGATATGAAACGTAGACAGATGTTGTGCCTTGGGTTAGAGATGAATTTTATCTTTCAAGAAGAAACTTTAGGAAGGATGAGAAATTAGCATGGGTTTAAGTCAGTGCTGGTTGATTTCCTCTGTCTCTAGGATAAGATATTTTGACTTCCATGCAGTGCCTGATCTATCCTGAAGCTCACACTGATGAGTGTCTATGGACAGTCTGAACTTGCACTGCCCACAGGTCCCACCTGCCCTCGGAACAGCCTTTTCTCAGGCAAGAGTTACATGGTGTTACCACATGGTCAGATGAGATGGATGAAGCGGTAAGCGTAGCACCTCTTCTGAAGCTCAGGAATGACCCAGCAGGGCCAATATATCTGCCTAAGGAAATCTGCTGAGAGAGTGGTCAAAGGTGCCTGACAAGGACATGTATGTAGCATGGAGCTGCAGTGGAGCTAGAGGGTGGAAGGAGGTCAGCTATCTTGGGATCACCTCGGTTGCCAGTAATGTCATATCCTGTTGCATCCCACAGTGGAGCAATGGGATGCCACAAAGACTTCTTATTTCCTACCTCCAGCCTGTCCAAAGGAATTGTGATCATCCTCTGCACTCTCTGAAGCAAGGGAGATGTGACCAGCGGTATGCTTGTTTGGGTAGCTTGGTTGTGCTGGGTAGGCTCAAAGATCCTCATCCTGATGCAATGGTCACATAAGAGTTTAAGTTTTGGTTTTGTTTTTGTTGTTTTTTTAATCTTCTCACTGAGTCCCAATTGTCCTTGTTTCTGAAGTTGAGCTAGTGCTACTTAGGTTGTTGTGAAGTGCAAGATGGTTAAAGGCACAATCCCAGCAGCATTAACAGCTGTGCCCCTTGCCCTGTGTGGTGGGGCTGGCAGGTACCTGCAGTAGATAGCACTGGCCATCTCCAGCTTGAAAAGTAAGAGTGTGCCTTCCCCTTGCCTCCAAATATGAACTTGGGCCATCCTGAGTGAGGTACTCAGGAAGACAGAAGGGGAATTTTGAAGGAGCTCTTTGTCAGTGTGATGTTGAAGCAGAACTACAAAGCAGCTGGGTATGGGTCACCTCTCCACAGTGAGGTCTCAGAGATGCCTCCATTATCCCCGGCACATTGAGGCCATGTTTGATTTTTCTCAGCCTTTTATTTCACTTTTTATTAACATTTTGCATATTAAAATTTGTGTAGGCAGCCAGAAGAGAGCAGCATCTACACAATACTCGACACAATGGAGAGGATTAAGAATCAGTGGCTCAGTTCTTTGGGACCTGAACTGAAGGGGTGTGGGGGTGGTAAAGTGTCTTTTCTTTACACTTCAATTTTAAAAGTACTTCTAATTTCTGTCTATGTATCCTCACTAAAATATGATCTATTTCCAACACTGATTTGTGGTATCAGCTGATAGTGTCAAAAAATTTAATAAAAACAATGTGCCCTTGGTCTTTTTGCTGAGATGTTCACATTTGCTTTTAAAGTTTCTTCCCTGTCCTCAACCGACCAAAACCTATTAGTGTGCATACCTAGCTACCGTGTTGCCAAAATAGGAAATTATTTTCAAAATAACATAACAACTATTGATTTGGGATTTTTCTGGTATTTCAGCTGCCCTTGCATGAAATTCCTCCAATATTTTCATTCACAGTAGGAATGCTCTGGAAATCAAACCTACTAAAGTTGCCTCTGTTTATTCCTCCCAACATGAAATTACCCATGTCCTCTTGTCCCTCGTGAGATCCTGGAGGAAACTGTCTGTGCACACACATTGACACATCTTTGGTGCATTCCACACGAGCCAGTGAAATTAAACCAGAAATATGGATTTAGCCCACACAGCGTGTGCGCTGAGCTGTCTGCACAGGGTACACACACACACACACACCCCAGCAAATACTCCCATCTAAATTTCAGAATAAGCCATTCAAGACACTGCTGTGTGATTCACTCCATGTCTGTGCACTGTACACGTTCCTTCAAAAGTGAATGGGTAGTCTGTGAATTTCACTGCTTTGCAAAAATATTTGACATGGGTTTCACTGTTTTTAACGTCAAGGTTTCTGAAATCTCAGTAGTTGTCATGATTACTGTGTGTAATAGAAATTAGAAGGAAGCCTGGGTTTTGTCTTTGAAGCTACCTGCTTCTAAGAGTACATTTTTTTAAGTTTTCTTTTTAAGGTGCTTCTTCATGCCCCAGCTAAACTTTCCTCAGATTACATGTTAGCTATGATAGCTGTTCTATAGTTAGATTTTAATCAGCCTCAGTACACAGCAATGTTAAACACTGAAAGAGCTACTAATTAATCGCCTTTCTGTATGTAACAGAGAGATAAATATCCATCCCGGAGGAATTGTAATTTCATGGTTTCTAATGATGGTTAGATTACATTATCTGGATCACTTAGGCTGTGGGTGTCATAAAAAATGCTCAAAGTCATTTATATTCAGTTTAATTTTTTTTTTAACTTTGTAAGCCTGAGAAAATAATGCGGTGTTAGCAAGTCTGTTTCATATTTTAGTTAAATATACCTTTGTTGCACTGACTGAATGGATTCAGATGACAGTGACAAACTCAGTTCTTTTCTATTTAACATGCACCCTCTGCAATCAAATTAACAATGTACAAATTGTCACTGGGCGTCTGCAGAGTCTGTTGCATTCCCCGGTGTTGCTGAGCTTTGGGGAAAGGTTTTCTTTTTGGATGTCCATTTGCAATGAGTGTTTTCTGCTAATTCTTGTTCCGTTCTGTAAAGTTTCAGTTGTGAGTCTTGAACCAAGAATTAACTGGACTTTTGGGTTGTATCAGGCTGTGGCTCAAATAAAATAATGCAATCCAACAGCAGTGTGAACCTCTCCTTTCCCCCTCCCCATTTCTAACTGCTTGGAGTCCACATGCAACTTGTGTGCCTACACATCTGTGTCCGTGACACACTTTAAATTTGGTAGCTACAAGAACAGAAAAAAAAAATAAAAATCTCCTACTCCATGTGTATATTGTAATAGCTAATAGTTGCATATTTTGAAGTTATACTCATTCATATTTAAAAGGCTGAGGCTTCTTTGAACTGCTGTGTTGGAGGGGGAAGTTAATAGTTTCTGAATGAGGATGATACTCCCTTTCCATATCAATTATGTGTACTGCTCCGAATTGTCAATAATGCTCATTTCCAATCTCCATCGTTTGCAGTTTTGCAGCAGGAGAGCGTGCTTGCAGAAAGTTGCCCAGGGTTCCAGGGCTGCAGCCCCTTTCTGCATCCACCGGGATCCAGAGGCCGGGGGGAACCCCAGAGGAGCAAGGTGAGATAAGGAAATATGATATATTTCCAAGAGAGTGTTTGTCATCAGTTAGCTAAAATTGCTTCTGAAGTTTCTCTGGCAACTGTTTTACACGTCTGACTTAGTGACGAAGGAACTATACTATCTTAATAGAGAACTCCAGAACTTCAGAAGGGTTTCTCCTTGTTTGAATGCACAGCACAATGAATTTGTACCCACAGAGCATTCACCACTTACATTTCAAAACCTACAGCACACTAAACGTGAAACTTTTGTTCAAATTTCAAGGATTTTGATAGCCCAAGTGAATAGACACTGCCTATTGATTTTTCCCTTACAATGACTCTTGGATAACCTATTTTCTCATTTATTTTTAACGACAGCTCATGAGATTTTACAGCAATTCTGCCCAACCTCCTAATATCAAAATCCCTCCTTGACCCTGAAAATTGTAATTCTGCTATAGATCACAGCTGCTGAATATTACCTTTTACTAAGCTGGTTAAATAAAATATGTCCAAATCACTAGATCCCACAGGCCATGACTGCAATTCTAATTATACAGGGTCTGTATTTCTGCTCTACTGTACAGAAAAGCACAGCTCTCACTGAGTCCACACCAAAGTGTGGGAATCCAGAATATTGGTTCTAGTTTTGAATTTTTTTTTTAAAAAAAAAGTTACACTGCTCTTCAATGATTTTCCTGTAAAACTTTTACAAGGGAACCAAACCCTTTTGATGTGTTCCATACAATAAAATGCTGTGTAAGTCTGGAGGACAGAAGCATGTGGCGAGAATTTTCTTGTGACTGGGGGATGGGTGTATTTGATGTGTACCCATTTCAAAATCAAAAAAAAAAAAAAAAGAAAAAGTCTCACACTACTCTTCAGCTGCATATTCTGCACAATGGCTTGGGAAACCAATGTAAGGAAACTAATTCTGGCCATTAAACATATCCTTTCCCCTCCCACTGCTTATTCAAAGAGTGATCACATGCTCCCTGCTGCAAGTTACACCATTATAGAATTTAGATATGGAAGAAACCTATTAGATTAGTCTTTCCACCTACTGATGTGGGATTGTTCCCTGGAGAACCTTATTCATTAGTGGATCACAGCCTAACCTTGTGGGCACACTGTGCCAAGACCATCTTGGGTTTGTTCTGTTTTTTCCCCCTGCCTTTTTCCTCTGGTGCTAAAAGAGTGGCTGAGGGTGTGGTTTGGTGAGGAACACGATGGAGAAGATGGGATTCTTTAGTTTCCTGGTCAGACCAGTGGTTTGGATGCTTGAGTGTGTATGTGCTTATGTGGATGATTAATTTGTGTACTTTTAAAATTAGTATCCAAGTACAGAGGACTAGATGGGGATGGGGGGTGGTCTTATTCAACGTAATTCACTGTAAGATCTTCTGGAGCCCAGTGGTCTCCTACAGCAAATTACCTTCATGGCTTGCCCTGATTCTGCAGTGTCCTTAGATCTAGTCTGCATTCTGCTTTCACTCTTTTGTGAGCAGATGGAGCCAAACTTTTAATTGCTTGTCGACCAGGGAAGGCAACTTGGCATTTTGCTGCTTTTCCAGGACAGAAATTTTTTTTATTGATTATTCTATGATCCAATCCCATCAAACTCTTGAGCTTCCCAGGACAGCTGTGGGTGCTTGGCATGCCTCATGGTTGTGCCTGGTACTGGGACACTTTCAAACTGAGTTTCCTACTCCAAACTTTTCCTCTCAGAGCTCCACTTAAACCTTCTGTCTTGATAACTTCTAGTGATTACCTATATCTAGAACCCCAGGTGACGACCTCAGCACCAGCCCATTCTCTGGGGTCAGCCACTCGCAGTTTAATGGTCAGATTCAAACTTGCTATTGAAGCACCTTGAGTCTGTCACTTTAGGCAAGCTTATTTGTTTCTATCATGTGGGAGCCGCCAGTTCTCCCCTGTTCTGGTCCCTGTGGGTGTAAGCTCTGCACCACACTGCATCCTCCATGAGCTACTCACATGTGGACTACCTCCTCCAGGCCTCCGCAAGGTCCCCAGAGGTGGAGCCAAAGTCCAGAGAGGTCTGTCTGCAAGCAGATATCTGCTAGCCCCAGCGTGGACCAACTTGAGTCCTGTAGAGCCCGGACCAGGTACAGGGAGCCATCACGACACAGGAGACCTTGCATCCTTTGGAGATGCACTCCCCCTTCTTCTGAGGACCTCATCCTCAGAGCTTCCCTTCAGCTGATCAAGGCTGGGAAAAGTGTGAAAAAGGGAGGGGGGCAAAGGCAACTGCTTCCATCCTGCAGTTTCAAAGTTCTGGTTTCCACCCTCAGAATATAATAAATGGCTGCTGAGTTACTTGACATGGAGCTAAAGTCTGTAGGGTGAATTTTCAGAGCAACGCACAGGAAATTATATGCACAATTACTGTTGTTAACAGAGCCTGGGCATGTAACTCCCTGCACAGCAGGCTGGAAATCTTCCCCATGCATGTTTAATGGGGTTTGGGTTGCTACATTCCTAGGGCTGTGTCCCTTTTCTAATGCCTAGTGTCCTGGGTGAAACAAAGGAAGTACTGAATGTAAAAGAGATTTTATTTTGCTATTAAAATAATATTCTCTTGATCTACAGTCTCCCTCTAATGCTAAAGAACTTCTTGCCTCACTCAGTGATCCCTTAACCTTTCTGTTCTATGAGAAAAAAAAAAAAAAGAGTAAAAAAAATTACTGAATCACTGCTTTATTTATTTATTTCTTCTTCTAAATATGTTCCACATAACCTGCTCATCGATGTTCATACAAATGAGTATATACATGTTCCTGCAAGCATCTAGTGCCAGATGTTGTTGAAATAAGTGTAGGTCATAATACAGAAAATATTCATCTAAACCCTACTGCGTAAATGCTTCTGAGTAAATAATATATTTGCACATCTTCATGGGAAAATTAACTGTATGTGCCATTTCACTAATCAGGCATGTATTTAAAATGTCCCCCTACTCAGGAGGTTATTAATGCGGTATTTAAACTTCAGTACATTGTACACTAGGAAGGGTCTGTGAATTTGGGATTGTCTTCTGCTTCCATGCTGTTTATTTAGTTTTATGTACCATAATTGTTTTCCTTTCCCACAAAGAAGGTTATCATCTCCTGCACCTAAATCAATTCAAATAGACTATAATTATCTTCAATAAAACATAAATTACCCCTCTAAACTAACAATTTTTGCAGCTAAAAGGAGCTTATATTTACAACCGTGACATCTTATTGATTGAAATTTTCCTCTGCCCACATTATGCTTGGCTCTCCAGCTTTCTGCAAGGTCTGAAAGCAGAAAGCAAGGTGCTGTAAACTGAGACTAGAAACACCAAAGTAAAAACACACACACCCCCCAAATATATATATATATATCTATCTATCTTAAAAAAAATACATCAAATACATATACAAGTTTCTAAAAGGTTTCAATCATTCTAAAATTGCACATGATTGCTCTTCAGCTCCCCAAAACGCTTTCATCTAAGAGCAGAAAAAAGTGCAGCTTTCTCAAGTTTTAAAAGCATTGTTGGGGCATGTCTAATAGATTTGTCTAACTCTGTATGTCTTGATATATGCAGCAGGGTTGATTGTATTCTCCTTAGCATAGATCTTGAAACTGTAAATACATTTTTGAAGTAAATAGTCACTTGATAATTGCTTAATGAAGTATCATACACCAGCAGTTTTGAATACTAAAACGAAAAGTTAAAACTACCGTGTGGTGTCTCTTTTTACTGGAAATGGGCTTTTACTTTTAAACTTCTGTTATATTTGGAGAGAAGTAATCCCACGGAAAATGATACCAGTACTAATAGGGAACATATTATCTTTCATGTGGGTATTTTTTTCATGTTTAAGGTTTCTTTGTTATTATCTCAGTAGCAAGACTCTCCACACAGTCTTAGGCAGAAAATCAAAATATGCCTTAAAGCAATAATCTTTTAATAAGTATCAAATGTCTTTCAATGAGATAAAAGAATTCTGTAGCATGCTTATACACACACACCCACACTTACTTCACCATTAATCTTATTTTATACCTTTTCAACAATATTTCAGGGAATATATATATATTTATTTTTTTTTAACCAAGACTCCTCACAAAGTTTAGATAATTAAATTTCTAAATGCTACTAAAAAATTTCATTAAAACTGATCTCTCTCCTTGCTGAAGCTCCTTCTTCAGAGGACTTTGGGAGATGGGAGCATCTCCTGTAGCCCCAGATGTTTCCATCAGTCAAAGCAGGGGTGTTGCTCCAAACTTCTTTAAGACATCGACTTGGAGAATTAAGTCTTTTTTTAATTGATTTTTTGGGAGTGGAGGATGGAGTGTATTCACACAGCCAAATTTCAGATGGTAAAGCTTCGGAGGGGGTACAAGGAGCCCACACAACTCTGCTAATGGACACAGAGGGACACTGGCTTTACCATTCAGGCCCAGACTTGTCCCATGCAACTTTAGGTTCTTACCCAGGGACACTAAGTTAGCAGGTTAGAGATCCGAGATGTCTTTTATAGGCAGCAAGGATGCACCAGCATGATCCCTAAAATTAGATTGGGGAAATGCCCCACCACTGTCCTCCCAAGGAGGACAAGGAAAAGCAGGGGGCTTGATTACTTTGTGGAGGAAAGTCTGGACTGCCACTGGTGCAGGGAACAGGTTCAACCTTCTCCTTTGCCAACCAGGGGAGAGAATATTGCACGCTCTCAACTCTCATCCAGCCTTAGACGTCAACCTGTTTGTTGAGAGGAGAGCAGTGTTTATCTGTGTCCAACATCAAAATGCAATGCGTGCTTCTCAGCCCGCTGCTTACCTGTGGCTGTGACATGCACAGTGCGGTGCTCACCTGGTGCTGGTGAAGCGCGTGTGCTTTGTGCTCAGAGCCTCTCCTCCTCGTGGCGAGAAGCTGGAGTATTTCCGCCCAAAAGAAAATAAGCGTGAAGGAAAGGAGATGTTGCCCTGCAGAGTGCACAGCTGCTGTATTCTCCGGTGACTTAAATGAGGCCTTGAGGGAGTGAAGTGGGAAAAAGTTGGGTTTTTGTAAAATGGTGCCTCTTGCACCTTGGATTCAGTGACAACAAGCCGCAAGTTGCCTACATGCCACAGGTTAGGCTGTCAAAGTTGTTCTCTTTCCTAATGCTCCTTGTGACAAATACTCCTAATTGCTTCTTACTTTCATACATTTCTGTGCCTCCTGGCTACGACATCCGTTTGTAGCCTTTATGGTTCATCCTTTCAAAGCTTGGCCTCAGTTGTGTCTATCTGTGTTTTCTGACTAGCTCAAGCATCCTCTCCCAGTTCCCCATCCCTCTGTGCCTGCAGAGCAACACGTGGGCACCTGCCAGCTGCTTTGGAGACCGAGCTTTCACACCTCTCCTGACAGCTGAGCAGCACATTGCCCCATGTTTGTTACACCTGGTGCATAAAGATGCACAACTCTCCTCTCTCTGAATAACCCAAAGCACGTATGCCACATTAAACCTAAAAATAGAAATGCTGTCATCAGCTACTTAAAGGAAAATGCAGTGAGGGGAAAAAGAAAATGAAACCAAATGTGGTTTGCCTCTTTTATGGAGGTGGGTCCAAATTTCATACCTCCTGAGCCAGACCTCCCTTAACATACACGGTGGTGCTAATTTGAGTTGCGAACTCATGATTACTTTTTTAAGGAATCTGCATATTAGTGTTGCAAGAAGGAGACTTTGAAAGCCTTTTAAGTATCTTTCTCATTAATTTACTTAATCCTCTGATCTTGCCTTCTTTTAAGTTGTTTATTTTTAAAAGAAAGACAAAAGTGAACTGGAAAGCTTTGTTACTAAAAGAAAGGTTTTTCAAACTGTATGTGATACAAAGTAATTAAGAGAATATAAATATAGGTGTAAATAGCACAAGCACACAGTCGGTGTGCTGGGAAAGCTTCCTCCACTGGCTCTAAAGGGAAGGGGTGGGCAGGGTAGCAGAGTGCAGGTAGCAGACCTCTACCTCAGCCATAGTAAAACTCTCCTTTCTACTCATTTATTGTCTTTCTTCAGTATTTTTAAATGCTGAAAGAAACCAAAATAAAAGGGTTTTTTTATAGCAGAGAAAGTGGAACCAAAATCCATATCTGATGGGAACCTCCAAATTTTCACCTTATTTTTTGTTCTGAGGAGTTTTATGGAAACTTTCAAAAGTGACCTGAGATTTCAGATTCCTGCACTTCAGGGTGCTCAGCTTGGGATGTGTAAAGAGATTTCTTTTTCAGAAAGTAAACTTCTCAGCCATCTCTGGAAATCAGGTTCCCTCCATGGTGCTCCACACCCAAAAAACCCCCACCAGAGGCACCCAAAACCATTCTTTACTTTTAAAGATTTTATTCAGCTAACCAGGACAGGTCAGGCCTGAATTTTGAATGAAAGAAAACTTAGATGAGCAGGGAAGTTATTCCCTAAGGACTATATCCTCAGTGATACTATGAGCCAGCAACCCCCATAGCTTTCAGCATCTCTCATGATCAGACTGGATGTCTTTTGCCCGAGGCTGAAAATCTCTTCCTTTCTAAAACCAAAGAGATGTTGGCTGTGAGTTATGATTAGTAAAAGAGTCCATTTGTGGTGAGGTGGGGGGAAGGGGAGATGATGGACCCAGACTCATAAGATTTTAAGTGCTCAGCTCCGAACAACCCCAGAGGACTGCCCTGGTATGAGTAGTTCACTGTTTGAGGATAAAACTGAAAGCACAGGGAACAGCAAAGGGAGAACAAGCAAGCAAATTATATGTTATCAACCTATATTCTTTCTAAGTGGCATAATTGAAATATAGGAGGTTGAAGGATAAACTCATTGACTTACACCATTTAAAAGTCCACCTGAAAGAAGCTCAACATTGGTGGGATGAAATGCCATCGGGAAAACAAACCCAAATGAGCATATTGGCAAAACAGAGTGGGAAGATACCCAAATGCCTGCTCAGAGCATCAGCATCCAACTGCTCTTACCCACGGAGCAGGAGAACGGCAGCACAGTGGTGTTGATGAGGGTGTCAGATGCTCATCCATGGTCAGCTCTCACCAGTGTGTCTGGGTGAACTGCTGAGCGAAAATGTTCCAAATTTGGAGGCCCAAAGAGGGGGTAAGTTGTGTTTGGCCAAGCTCTAATTGCATCCTTGCATTACTATGCAATTAATTGCTGCCACGGTCTGCTCGAGAGGAGGGAGCGTGCCAGCTCCGTTCCTGGTTCCTGGGCAGCCCCGGAGGCTGGAGGAGCTCATGGCTCTCGCTCCAGGGGGTGACCTGCTCGGATAGCTCTGCTGCCAGCCCTGCTGGCAATGCCAGGCTTCCCAGGATGATGTGCTTTCCTCCTGTGCTGTGGTTCTCTTAGCAGGCTTGAAAAGTTCAAGAAACTGCATAGAAAATGTAGGGCAGGGAGATCACATTGATTTTCACTGATATCATGTATCTCAGGAAAGAGATGACTAGGGAAAAATGTGAGCACAGTTTTCCATAGCATTTTGTATGGCTGCTTTCAATGCATACCTCTAAAGGAGGCAGTGTCTTGCGGAAAATACGTAATTCTGTCAAGCTACAGAGGAGAAAAGAAGGATAATTTTGCCCTTGCTTTACAGATCACTATAGTTCTGATGTCAAGAATAGCATAGCAAAGTAGCACAAGTTCCTGAATGAAAGGAAAAGCAGTGTTTAACCCCAAAAGTGGGATTTGCTCCTCATTTCTAATGTGTCCCTCACTAAACCCTTGCCTGTAGGGAAGAGATGGGAAGGGGGGAGGCAGATTTATAACTCCCAGTGTCTGGGATTGCCACTGTTGGACTCAGCTTCATCAGCTGCCATCAGGGGGGTCTGGGGTACAAAGAATGGGTGCAGAAGAAGGAGGCAGAAGAGAAGTTCCCTATGGGCCCCATTGTTGAGTAACAAGTCAGTCCTTTGCAAACTTGCCTTGTTTAAGCCTAAGTGGGGCACAGCCAAGAGCAGCACAGGGGCCAGTGCAGCTGGCAAGGAGCACTGCTGGCCAACCTGCAGCAAGGGAACTCAATGGCACCACCAGGGATTTTTTCTGGGCTTTCCTGAGGTCCCAGGTGTGGGCTGGGTCCTGGATTCCTGCAGTAGATTCCTTTTATTTCTGGCTGTGCTTCAAGTCTCCTGTGGAGTAGCTGCAGCACGCAACAGTTTTCCAAAGTGAGTGGCAGACCACCCTTGGCCAGCCCAGAGGAGCACACAGCCTCTGCTGGAGCACATCTGGGTAAAAACTGAGACAGTAAGCATGGTGTGGATGTCTGTGTTTCATCTGGAAACCCCACCAAGGGCAGAGGAGCTCAAGGTCCCTGCACCTTCAAGCAACTCTGGCCTGGGCGTCTGGCAGCTGGTGCCACTTTGTGCTGCAGGTAAGTGGTCTATAGAATCATAGAGTTATTTGGAAACCATAAAGTTGGTTGGAAAAGACCGTTAAGGTCATCAAGTCCAACCATGAAGAACATGTGTGGCCTGATTCCAGTTGTTCAATGTTTCCTCTGTGTAGCAGAGCCCACTTTGGGTTTGTGGGCAATGAGGAGGTACAGGGGAAGGACAAGCAGATCAACGAGGGGCATGTCCAGTTCCAGGAGATGTTTTGCACCTTGGTGTTTCCTTAATTTTTTAATTTTTTTTTTTATAAATATAGATATTTGCATAAGCATAATGCCATGCTGAAAAGAACTGTGTATATGTCACCTTGGTGTGTGACTGGACACACAAAAAAACAAGGTTCCCTGGTTGCATCAGGTGATAACAGCTGCCTGCAATCTCCTCATGCGAACCTAAAAATACTCATAGGTCAGGGCTCTGAAAGAAAAGAACCTTTTTACCAGTCAAGCCTTTTTTGCCAAGAAGTAGAGGAAAAGATTATTTTTTTTATTCTAGAGCTTAAATTACTGCACACAGAAAGCCACCACAGTAAAACATCTTCCTCATCATTATAGCCTGAGCCACTGAGAGGATCCAGTTCAGCCCTTTGGGAAGATGCTGGTGTCAGTGGGGTTTTAGCAGGAATTTATGTTGCCTGGAACAAGTAAACTGAGTCCTGCTAGTCGAGCAGCTCAACAAGTTATCATTCACAACCTGCCTGAGAACTGTAGTGTCTTGCTACAGCTTGGCAAAGTTTACACAGGTTGGAAATGATGAGGAAAATTGGCCTATTTTAACTTTTTTTTCTTTTGGGACTCTTTTGTTAGCTATTTTTCCTGCTGCTTTTTCACCCAGTCCCATAAATGAGCCAGGCACATGTTTAGATTTGATCCATTCATCCATCTTGTAATATCTAAGCCCCTTCCATATATGATGAATAGCCAGGGCTGGCCTGTTGTTCTGCCTCGTCGCCCCTTTTGGAGCAAAACCTTTGCAAGGGATTTGAGGTGGGGTGGAGTCTAGTTTGTCAGTGAAGTGATTATCTTAGGTCTTGCTTTATGGAAAAGAAAAGAGGGGAATGAGAAGGGACTGGATGTTATCACCCCTCTCCTCACCCCACCCACTGCTGGTGGCCTTTGCACCTCCTTACAAACCATGTGTGACTCAGTCCCAGCAAACTCCAGAAGCTGGAGTCCTTCTACCAATGTGATCCTTCCCCTTTTGTACCTTCTCCAGAAGACACGCACACGTCCCAGCCGGTGTTTGTGTGTCCAGAAGGGCTGAGCTGGGCAGCCCTCCAGAGGCAGGGCCAAGTTACGCTTCAGGGACGGAAGGCAATAAAGACTAAATAGTGTTTACCGTATGTTTCTCATTCACAGCCTGCCTTAAATCATTTGTAACAGGGGCGGGGGGAAGGGGAACGATGCTGGGATTGTGTGCAGCCCGAATGCCAAGAAGTGCTTTCGCCTTCCCTGGAGATGAGCTCTGCAGAGCCCTGCAGGGTGTGATCTCTTATTTGGTAATGTGAACTCAAGGAGCAGAAGCACAAGCAACCAGCTCCACTGTGGTCCCACACCCATGTCAGGCACAAAAATACACAAGCATACGTTTGCAGATGTGCACATACGTGTGCTCACAAAGGCTATTTTGATTGAAGAAAAGGAGAGGAATCACCATCTCTATCAAACGATCCACTTTTCAGGACTTTCTGTGAGGGTCTGCATGAGGTCTCTCATTTGGACCCTTTTATTGCCGTGGTGAAGTGAAAGTAGGTGCCCCATGACCAAGCAGGGCACCGAAGTACTCCTCTTGTATAAAGAATTGTTCAAAAATAACTCACAGGCTAAGATCCAAACTATATCGCTTTGCACAGCTAGATTTGTCAGCATTGCCTTGACTCTGGTTCTGAGACAGCTTTTGTGTGTGGGTGCACGTGTTCATCAGAGCGTTGTGCAGAATAAACAGGTACCACACTTTTGAACCAATTTATTTAAAGGCTAATGTATGAACCCCAGCAGCAGATGACAAATTTAGCATAAAAGCAAAGTGAAATCGCCTTCAGGAACTTGCCAGTTTGACCATTTAGGAGTCTGAGTGGGTATTGATTTGAAGCGAATATTCTAAAGTTTGCATTACCCTTTGAAAAGTGCTAATGTAGTTCTTGTCACTTTAAATTAACTTTAGATAAGAGGGACTGACAGAAACATGAAGATGTGTGAACTATATTTGACTGATATTCTGTCAAATATTGCATGGGGTTATGATCCACAACTTTTCCCATCTGCTGCTCAAACCTGAATCCTTGAATGCACAATGGATTAATTACCATATTTTGTTCTTATTTCACTTAGTAGTATAAAAGACTGTGAATGTTAAATGTACCCTTACCTGCCTTCTTTTTCTAAGGGTAATGTATATGAGGAGGGGAGGGGGATTCTTTAGCAATTTTTCACACCTGCATATGATGATTTGCTAGGAGAACCAATTTTCAAATAATTAGATTCCCAGAAGTTAACCAGAGTAACACAGCATTCAGAATTTCATTCACTCCTTTGCTTGTGAGAATTTTTTCCCTCTCAGTAATAAAGGCAACGAGCACTGATGTAGCATGTTCCATCCATTCACTCTACAAGCAGCAGTATAATTACGTGAGGCTTTGCCATTTGGTGCCGTTGTAGGAGGATGTGGTGTGGAGCAGTGGAGGTCAGCAATTCTGACTGATGATGTATTTCTTTGAAGGCCTGACATTGATTCCTCAGTACCACCTGTCCATCCCAACTTAGACTGACACTTGGTAAACTAACCAAGTTAGTTGCCCCTTTCTGCAGCTGGACACCCATAAAGCTGGTTGTCTTGAATTAAAGACCCCTTTGAAAATCAGGGCAATATTAACTTGCCAAAAATCCTCTAGTATCTCAGTGACAGAACTCAGAAGTAAAAACTTTTTTCTTCTTACCTCCTTTTCTCCCAGAACTATTTGGATAAGCTGAGTTATCTTGACTTCCAGCTGAAGGAAATAATGTCCACTTTAGTTCATATACTGGAGAAGTAAACCCTGGTAATAGCCAGTTCCTTTACTTTGCTATGTCCATGTGTCTGTTGAGCGGGGTTTTTTTTTTAAGAGGACACTGTACATTGCAGTGACATCCTGGGTTACATTCTGGCACCACACAGCTTAACGGATAGGAAATGTTTCTATGTGTGCCTTGTTGACTCTCATTTTCCTGTGTGGTTATCCAGAAATAAGCAAGTTTGATGATGCTGTGAAAAGAAGATTGAATGTATGGGGTTAGACAGGCTTGTAAGATGGAGTAACAAACCCGCCTCTTATTACTGTGAAGTCCCTTCTAGAATAACTTTATAATAATACACTGGGGAGTAACTGTGCAACTAGTCCTGTCTTTTTTATGTTTTGTCAGGTTTTGGAGATTTAAGAATAACATTGCCTTCCTCCAGTACTAGCATATTACATAGATTCCCTTAGACATATCCATAGTCATTCCTCTGTACTTTTTTTTTTCAGTACATTTTTTATGTCATTATACTTTCTTCAGTCCTTTTCTTATGAAATCTCCAAGCCTTATTTTGGGACTCTTTGCTCCTAGGTTTTTCCTGTGATTATGGAAAGTGGGGCACAGCTAGGCAAAGTCCTACATAGGAAATACCTCTATTTTATTTAGGAGAAGTGTCTCCAACGAAGGTTCAGGCTTGTCCTTCATATCTAGTTGCCTTTAATATGAAGGAGTGAAGAGGATGGAGAAAATATTGTGTGAGCACAAGGTGAAAAAAAAAAAGGGACTCTTGGAATATATTAACAAGTTCTCACTCCTTGGCTGGAAGTTAGTCCTCAGACTGAGTGCATTCCTATCCTCTTGCAACAGCAAGTAGGTAAATGGCTACCAATATTAGCAGGTACGTAGCTGGTAGCTACCGGACAGCTAAAGGGATCAATAACCTCTCAAGCTGTGCTATGAAGCACTCGGCTAATGACGCCACCCAACACCAGCAAATGTTCAGGTGGGATTTTGGAAAACACCCATCATTAAACTCACTCTGCTCTGTTAATTCAATCCCACTGAAAGCTGATGCCTTAAACTCTTTACTGGGGGGTCAAAGGAGAAAACTTCTGTTTTAATGCCGCTTTTCACCTTCTCTTCATCTAACTATCATCTGGCCTAGCTTAATAATCTTTGTTCTGAGTGGTGTAAGGTCATTAGCAAAACCTTAATGGGGACGAGGGTTGCAGCACTGGAACTCTATTTAGAGAATCTATTCCAAAAGGAAAAGGTATGATGTTTCTTCAGACCACCTTGCAAGTGACATAAAGATTAATGAGAGATAGACAAATGCCCTTGCTCCAAAGTCAGCAAAAAATAGAAGGTTCTGTTTAAACTTTTCAAAATGAATTACAGTCAGGTGCTGACTATCAAGAAAAGAAATGAAATCTGAGTTGAAGAGCCTGGAATAATTCTCTGGGTCTTTCCCCAAACCTGTCACTCTTTTCTGTGGATATGAATATCAAGGGGTAACAGAATCTGCAAATCCACACAGTCTGAGCTTGTAAGGCAAGTTGGGGACTCAAAAAATATTGCTTAGGAGCTGCAAAGATAGCTGAATGTTTAGAAAATACCGGTATTTCAACCTGATTAATGGATGTAGAAGGGGAAAAATATTTGGATTTTTATAATTTTCTAGAGAGTCCAGATTTACCTCTTGGAGATGGTAGAAGAAAGATCTCCTCTGCTGCAAACAAATTTATATGTATAATGAAGGCTAATTACTGAAAGTTACACATACAGATTTTTGTTTTAGCAAGGCAGTTCAGCTCCATTTGAATTATTTAGGCAAGATAATTTTATATTATATCCACGTGTTGTCTTGCAAAACTACAGATTGTGTATGTGAGGGGGCTACGAATATGTTTATCATGTGGAAAGAGGTCAGAACAGTTTCAGAAATGTTTAGTGGAACAAATCAGAGGCAGGTAAGAATGAAAAACCAAGTAATGATCCATTGGTGCTACTTTTCAAAGCAAACCATTGGAGTACTACAGACCAGCTCCCTACTGCGTTCCAGAATATGATCTACTGGCTTGGCGCTTTTTTTAACCTTAGTTTTAACTAATTTTAACTAAATGTACAAATGTGTTAGTCAGTCAGCAAGTTTAAAGTGATTAGATATCTTCTTTAAGGTGGAGTTATTATGTATTCTCTCTGCCAAGAGATTTATGGTCAAGTGCTGTACTGTTTGGAAAATGCATTTTTAGCTGCAACCTTATGTTGTAAAATATTTTGTTAGTGTCATATTTTCAAATGAACAATTGTTTTCTTTTAGACAAAAAGTCAGCGTTGTTGAATTCCATTTGAGAAGTACAAGCTATCATGGGAAACAAAAGATTATTCTCAGTTTAGCAAACTCTTAGGCAGCAACCAATGACCCAGCCTGGCCAAGACCACGCATGCAAGTTTAGACACAGAGAGTAAAACCAGTAAATGCTCCCATAAATGACTTTGGAGAGAATTCTGAATATTTCTTCCCTTCCCTTCCCCTCTTGCCTCACAAAAGCAGCGTGCACCCTGACAAAAGAGAAACCACAGAATGTGCAGAATGTCAACAAGTTCCTGGGGTCTGATTCCCACTAGTTTTACTGGGCTCAGAGTCCAGTACTTACTGCCCAGAGGACTAGACAATAGGTTCATTCCTTCTCCTGAAGAAGCACAAAATGGGGCATTTCCTCTGCGTGTTCCCCTGGCCCATGGCAGGACACACTCAGTGTTTGGAGCGCAGCACTCACTGCTCGCCCGCAGCGGTGCCCACGCTGAAGCTCTGGGTGATGGCTTCTTGCTCTGTGTGCTCATTTAAACTTCACCATCACGTGAACGTTCATGAAACTGATTGAGTACAGGTGGTTTTAACATTGGCAACATGTGAAAACATGTGTTTTCTATGTTGTTTTTTATATGAAGGCTTGTGTCCAACAATCTAATTATTTTTATTTAAGTATTACATCACTCTCGCTAGCACAAGCAAGGTGCCAGCACCTGCTCTTTACTGGGCTCTGTAATGTGTTTTCTGTCCTCACCTATCTTCCAAAACAAAAGGGGACCATTTTCATCCTCTAGGAATTTACTCTATGGTCTCCATCTGTGCCACAACAGAGGAGACATGAGCCAGTATAATGCTCAGGTCTGTGGCTATTGAGGTTGACTGTTCTAACTCATGCTGTTGTGCTTGGAGCATCCATCTCATATCTCCTAAAGACATCCAAGAAGGAGTTGTTGCGCTTGTGCAACTACAACCTTCTTATACTTTTCAACACAGCTTTCTCCAGATGGGCTAGCAGTCCTTCCTCTTTTAAAAAATCTGTGAAGACAGGAATGATGGGTTTTGTCAATATCTTGGAGAGAAAGAAATCTTAGTGGTCTAACTGTCTCTGTCTCCTCCATACTTATTCTGAATGATGCTCATTTTTCATTACATGGATCACATCAACTTTCTTTTTGCCTTCCTCCGCTATCTCTCCTTATCTACTGTAGTAAGTAGCATCAGCTTTCCTCTACCTTCAGCACCCTTCAAGGTCCCTTCCCTCTCCTACCATTTCCTGTTGTTCATTTCCTCAAAAACAGCTCTTGATCCAGTTGGTTCACAATGTTCATGTCCATAGCTGTACTTTCATGCCAGATACCCACAGTTCTTGAGAAGAGCTCTGCATGAGTGCCGCAGAGCTGCCGAGTTGTTCTCTTTCAGAAATCTTTGTTAGAACTCTCCTTTGACAGGATAGCCACTGAAAACTCGACTATACTGAGGCCAGTGTCCACCCAATTAACAACCTCTTTCCCTGCATTTCCACATTTCTCTGTAGCTATCTCTTGCCTCTGAACTGTAAACTCTTTTCTTTATTATACTCTGTTTGTGCAGAGCCTTTCACTGTGGGCTCCTAGTCCATGACTCTGAGAGGGTATGTCAATGCACTCGAATAATAGAGAACATGAATACTGCAACCAAGCCAAAGATCTTGGAAATCTTTCTGAGTCAGGGTGTTCAGAATCTGAACCTAGCTCCAGCCACAAGTTTTGCAATTGGCCTGCAACTCTGCAAAAGCTTTGTGTAAAACTCACATTGGAACGTCCTTGAAATTAAGGGGTGGTGTTGGAATCCGCATCCAAATTTCACAGCTGTAGGTCACCTCTCAAACACGGATATTTGGAAGATGGTGAGGACTGTGCTGTAAGCAACTACATCGGCGATGAGATATTGCCGCTGTTTTTTGCCGTCTGTGTTTTTGAAATGCTTGCTACAAGGACAGCTGTGAGGCAGATGCTGTTCTGAGTTCAGATGTGGAATGTTACAGGGTCACTCTGCTTACCTTATCATAAAAGAGCATGCGTTTTTGTGCTCTTCATGTACTGGAAAACAAATCCATGACAAATACTGTATTGTGTGTAACGGCTGGGGGTGGGGGAGAAGAAGGGAAGGGTATCTTGTCCTTAGGGGCTGCTGGTGCTAGGCACCACAAAAGAAAGCCCTGTTTGTCAGCCACACTTAGAGATACAGGCTCCAGCGTGAGGCACCTGCAGCAGCTTAAGGATGGCTCCGTGGGTGAGTGGTGTACCAGGGGCCAGGGCTTCTTGCCTGCCATGCAGAGCCGGGAGGAGTGGTGGAGCTAGACTATTGCAGCAGGGGAATCCGAGGAGTACCACTGCCTGACAACATGGGGTGAGGAATTCCCAGATGCTTTTAAAAGATTTCTGAAAGAGGCAGAATATAGTGTGGTCCTAGCATGTGGTCTGAACTGTTACAAGCACAAAAAACCCTGAACAGGTATACAGTATGTTGATGCTGGCGTTGCCACCCAGGCAAAGTGAGGGTTTGAATCTGGAAACTGGATCTTGAGTATAGGGGGAGTAGAAGATGCTCAGAGATGGGATAAAGATCATTAGAGAAGAGCTGAGACTTGAGGTGCATGATGGGGGACAGGATGATAAAAAGCAAGTGGGTTTGAACCCTAAGAAGATGTGGCAGAATCAGAAAGCGATGAGGATTCCTGAGCAAGGGAATCTGGGCTGGAAGGTGGAAGCTTGTGCAGGGCTGGGCTCTGCTGTCAGGGGAGCTGGGCTGCTGGGGGCCACTGTGGCTGCATGACAGGGGTGTGAGTGATGGCACTGATGGCACAGTGAGGAATGGCTGGTAGCAGAGCTAAAGTTAGGTCAGGGAGAAGGGGAGAGAGGTAGAAGAGAAGGAGGAGTGAAAAAGCCAGAAAGAAGAAATGGAGAGAATTTTTCTCCGCCTGGCTCTTTTCTACCCCACGAACAAGCTTTCAAGACTGAAAAAAAATCTTTGCCTTTTACTTCCCTTTACTTTACTGTGTCTTTCTTCCAGGTGTCTCCATGTCTTGGAAAATTGAGTTGAGCTATGCGAGGGAGGATAAGAAAGAGAGGATGGAAGAAGTCTTACAGCACTGGAATCCCACCAAGTTGTCTGGGCAGCTGTTACTGCTGATTATGTATGCTACATTCATGCATGCTACATTTCCCATGTTAGCTGCATGGTTTGGAGCCTGCAGTCAGACAAAGGTTTTGGGCTGTGTTCTTTCAACTTACTGGCCTGTGCAATTTATTACAGGAACAGCTACAAATTCCAAGGCACACGATAGACGAGAAACAGTGAAAATGGAGACTCGTACCTGCTTGCCTGTCTGCCTAATACATCTGCCTATCCTTTGTACTTATATAGTTTCCTTCATGGTATGGTCTCTGCACCTGTATAAGTTGAATGCTGAACATGCTTGGCACAGACATGAATATGGAAACACTGCCCACCAGCACATTGTGCACACCATTGCCAAAACAAATATGGGGTCTTATCCTGCTGCTATTCCATGCACAGAACTCCTGTTAGGAGTCAATGAGAGTTATGCATAAAAAAATTATTGGAAATATTTGACCCCTTTCAAATGGATCTGTCTGGTATAAATTGCATTACCTTTGTTGTGCATGGAAGATAAATGCCACATTTTTTCCTGGCTATTCCTTTTTGCCATCATGCCCTTCAGAATGTGCTTTTTCACCATCTAACTAGCATCATGAGAGTGTTCTCAATAAACGTGCAGTAAAACCATCCAGGGTGGTGGTGTCTGGTTGGCTTTTTAAACACACTTATAAATAATATTGCTGATTATTCACATGTGAGCTCTCTGCATGTTTTATCTTAAACAATATTAGAAAAATTCAGAAATAAAATAAAGGTGTCTTTAAACATGCAGGGATACCATCATTATACCTACAGGTAAAAATCACTGTCTGAAATCACCTCAGAGGGATGTAGACTGAAAGAAACTGCTAGTTTGGCTGGTGGTTTAGTGGATGTTCTATTGCTGAGCTACTAAATAAATCCCCTTTTGCCCTGCACTGCCTCCAGCAAGCCCTTAGTCTTCCCCACTCTGTCTTCCCCACACTGTTTCTCTATTTTTCCTCATAATCTCAGCCCTGATTCTCTTTTTCCCATTCTTCTGAATGTTGAAGTCATGACCTTTGTGGTTTATAGGCCACAAGAGACTGAGCTAAATGTGTTAGCACAGAGTCAAAACAAGTAATAGCTGGCCAATTAAATTAATAATCCATATTGTTACAATGTTTAACCACGGCTGTTTCCTCAGTGGTCTGTTTAAATCACAGCCAAGTCCTGACCTATTAAAATGAATAACTGGAATTATGAGAAACTCCATTTAATAAACACAGCAAGGAACGCAACACAATCGGTATGAAATATTTATTACCACTTTAAGCAGCAGCTAGTTGAGATTTAAGATTGGATTAACGAAGGGGTTTTAATTTCTGGATAAGGGTAGAAAACTTAAACCTGGAACATTTCCTCAATTTCCTGGTATGGCTTTTCAATGGGCAAGATTTGAGATGGGAGCGAACGATTCGATTCATGCTTTCCCCTTGCAGAGCTCTCTCCGGACACGTTCGATGCAGGAGGAGATCAAAGCAAGCAGGCTCCAGACAAGTGGCTCAAGTGGCTTGAAAAAACTCAGGGGAATAAGGGCTGGAGCACTAGACATGAGCCTTTGGATTTTAAAATGAGCACTCCTGCCAACCACCATCCTATGGAGAGCAATGTTAATGGAAGGCTGGTACATTCCCAGTGACAATGGCTCATGTGCATGCATTTTTTTGCAGTATGTCTCTGGGCTAGAGGAGGGGTAGAAAAAAAATCTCTTCTCTCTGAAATTTGTCAGACAAAATCTCAAGCTGGGAGCAAATCCTTATTGTTTCAAATGGCCCAAGTATTGTTTTTCTTAAGTGCAGAACTACCAAGGTTTTGTTATTTTTATTCACACTGCATGTTCATCTTCAGGGTTTCTCCACTCACAAAAGCAACTGTTCTTCTTCGATAGAAATTAAAATGTTGCCAGGGTTGAAAAATAGTCTAGCATGCTCAAGTTCAAACGGGGATAATATTTTCCTTTTGTTTTCTGCTCATTTTGATGTAGTAATGCTGAGCAGGTTAATAATATGCAAATCCTGGCACAATGGAGCTGTTTGGAGGTACCATGTCAAGGGGCCATCTAATAATTGCTCCAGGCTACACAGGCACCTGGAGCATCATCTCTGCAGCAATGGATCCTTCCCATCATTTCCACCATAATGGTTCCACACCGTAAATTGTCATGATCCATCAGAAAGGCTCTGATGCATTAAACCACTGCCCTAATTTGAGTAAATACAGGCTGCTGCCATTGCCTCCAAGGATCTCATTTTCGGCATGTGCTGTGATGATACCGAGAATCATACATATTTTCTCCTTCCCTCCCTCTTTTGATTCTTAATGAATAGCCCCAGCCCGAGAGCTAGAGAGGTGGAAGGCTTTTACACAGCCACAGACTGCAGGGCCGTGGAGGGAAGCAAGCTTTTCTATGTTCTTCTTATGCCACATTTCAGCTCAAACCTGGCAGGACCCATGACTTTGGGTAGTACAGTTTCAACATCCATTCAGCCCTGTGGATAAGATTGGCCAGCAAAACCCTTTGCCTCTTATGCTGGCAGCTTCTGCTCTGACCCTGATTACATCAACAGCTCTTTCATTTGCACAAGGTGGTAGACAAGCATTTCATGTGTTCTCAGCATGTGTTTGTCCCATACATCAAACCACTCAGCTGAGGGATTTCTCCTGGCTGTTGTTTCCCGGTTTAAGCCAGTTGAAGATTTCTGTGGTGCAGCACCAGACTTCAGAGACTGAGCGAAGTCTGAGCACTGGGCTTGCTCAGCCTCTGCAACACACACCAGCCAAGAGGAAAAGCGAGCAGATGATGCCTTGGTGGTCACTAGAGAGCCAATGGCAAAGGCTGGGTGGAACTCCAAATTTCTGAGTGCTTTCTTTTCATCTCAGATTTCTGTTGAGAAATATGTTCACATGAATGCATTAACTTGAACTGGATCTTTTCCATTTTTAAGCTGGCTTCCAGTGTTGTAAATATCTTCACTTCTCTGCATTGTTAACAAAAGTAATTTTGTTTCCCTGTGTGGTTTTTTTGTGTAAGGATGTCTTCTAAGAAATTAAAGACATTTCTGTGGGCCTAAGGGAATGAGCTCCCTCCTTCATGAGAAAATTGCAAATCAGGCTTTTCTCCCCTATCTTTTGTAAGCATCCTCATGCACATGAGTGCTACTGTGCTTACGCATGGTGTATGTAATGTATGTGGTGTGCAGCAATGATGCATCTCCAGAAATACATAGAAAGTTGTTTCTGTCCTCAATGTTATGCAAAAACCTAGCATGAATGGATGTGACATGGCTCGGATAGTTCTCCAGTGTCCCAGGCTCATGCTTGTTGCGACTGAGGACAGCCCTGCCACCAGAAGTGAACTTTGGCTCAGGAAGTTGTTCCATGGTGCACCTGGGCCAAATGCCTGTTGGAGAGAGAAACCATGGCTAGAGTCTGGCATGGGCAAGCCCTGCTGCCCCAATAGCCCACACATTCAGCTTGTGGGAATCCCACAAAAATCTACCAGCTGTCATGCCTTCCAGGACCAGGAATAAAAATTATATTTCTTTGTGTTATCTCGCAACACTTGTATTGGTTTATTCTGTGCTTTCTCTTCTGAGCCTTTAGGCTCCATTTCACATTGTTGTCTCTTGCTGATCTTTCTACAGTTTTCTTCAAGGATCCCTCCAGAAAGAAGAAGGGCACAACCATCTGAGAGGCTAAAACAGAACATTTCTTTGACAACATGTTGCCTCATCTCATTTTCTCATGTTTCCCTCCTCTTGTAGAAAGCTCAGGTGCTCAGAAAGCCTTTTACGTTGCTTACATACCCAGTATGTAATTTTTAACCTGGGCTTACATACCTGCTCCCAGCGGAAGCTCAGTCTTCCTCAGGCAGGTCATCATCTCTCTCTGCACAAACCCATCTGGATGTCTCAGCTGAGAGCTCCCTCCCCAGTTTCAGACTGCAAGAGGCATGGCAAACTGAGCAGTTTAAACATTGTGACCTTGTTTGGTGGCCTTGCTCCAGCTGGCATGGGTGCCGGGCACTATGAGTGTTTGTCCGGTACCCCGTGGTTGTACCCAAGTGGTCCCTGTGACCCCTCACTAGTATGATGAACGTCCCAGGAAGATGAAGGGACTTTCCCAAGACCTTGCACTGGACATGGCAGCCTGGGACCTCATTTGTCCCAGAGTGTCTTCCACCATCCTGCGAACCATGATCTCTCCCAGCGTGCTTGAATATTGCTGAACTCTGGGGAATGGGTAGATTATATATAGGGCAGATTTCCTGGAAGCCAGAAATTGATGTTTTTATTTAGGCTTTTGCCAGAATTACCATGGGAAATGAGAATCTACTGGGCTACCTTGCAGGGCAATACATGAGTGAATTTTTCCCTGAGCAAAACCCCTGTCCAAGCAAGGGTAGTTTTCCTGGTTCTCCTTGCCCCTCACACTGAGTATCTTCCACTACACCCCATTGTTCAGTGCAGCAGCATCAACACCAGTGCAGAAGCTGCTAGTGTCCTAAACACAGTATTTTAGAAATCTCATCTCTAGAGGTTGCTTAAAATATCTGTGGTGTCTGGAATGAGATCTCCTAATGCTGGCCTGCCCAGGGGAGTTGAGATGGTGTCAGCAGCAGGAAGAACACCCTGCAGAATTGCTCTGGAGCAGGGAGGGAGCCTGGGAACTCTCTGCCTGGCCACACTGGCACTGTGAGAGTTGACCTGGGGAATAGCTGCTCTGAAGTTTAATGAAGACAATGATTGGACTTCTGTGGTCATCAGTGGACACTGGCAGCAAGGCAGAAGCAGGTCTTCTGCTTGAATGTTGAATCATTTTTCTAAGGTGATAGAAAAAGCACTTGGGCTTGGTCATGATGTTGGTCTCCAGACCAGTATGGTGCTCTACAGCATCCCGATGGAGGAACAGTCATGTGGTAACCTGAATTTATTCTGTGCCTATATCTTCCTATCATCATTCAGTGATTTTCCCTCCCCTTTAGTATGAAATTTCTAGGAAAGAAAAGTTTGCCTGATTCAAGCTGGATATGAAGTGTTTCAGTGCCCTTGCTAACACCTTGTTGTTCTGGTTTGCTTGTTGCAAATGAGTGTAATGGAAACATAAAGAGGCAGGTCACGGGGGAAAAAAAAAAAGAAAAATTGTAAAAAGTAATGAAAAAAACTAATCAGACACATATAATTTAAAGAGAAATATTGTTATTTAATTCCACTGTTCTCTTCTGGGTGTGATAACATAGATATTGTTCTATTTAAAAGGAAGTAATATGACATCCCATTTAATTTCCTCCAAAACAAGACAATCTGGCTTACCAAATATAGCCTGACAAAGAAAAACAGAAATTTCCTGATCAAAGATCCAAGAGTGCAGTGCTCCACCTTAAATCCCTCCCACCTATTAGGCCCCCCTTTAGACAAGACAGAGAAACAAATTTCTCACACATCAATGATGCCTCCATAATCAATTTCAAATAGCCCCTTGCATAGGGATGCAAATCTTAGCTTTCTCTTAATAAAGCATTTTAGAAGATGGATGTACTGATCTGATATTATTAAACGAAAAGTGGTCTCTTTTTAATCTAGAGATGCAGGGGCGTTAGTAACAGAGTGAATCAAAGGCCTGGTCTCTTTCTCTTCCTAATTATCAATAGTGTTTTATAATCTTATTAATATTGATACACAGTATACTGAAGATCTGTTAACGTATAATGTATGTGGAGGATAATTAACAAGATCCGAGTCAGATCAATCGCCCATTTGACAGCAAACGGTGTGTGGCTTATAAATTATACATATGCTAGGTATGGCTAGAAATGTTTAAAGTTTCAGTCCAATCCTTCCAGTACAGCACTGGGAAAACTGATGAACTTAAAGGCACAGTCCCTTGCCTGTTAGGTTTATACTGTACACTCAGAGGAATAACTCTTATTTAAAAATCAAAGAGTTCCATTAACTGCCAAGATCTCAAAGCAGCACAGAAAACACACCTTCTCCTTGTGAAGTGCAGCTAAACAAAAGGCAAAATCTTGTAAGAAAAAGGGTGATTAATAAAAGTAAGGTAATTTTCCTTTTGATTTCTGAGAGGAGGTAGCACGCGGGATGTTCCAAATGACAGAAATGATCCCACATCTTCACACTGGCCTTTAACAAGGTTAGACTTGCTAGTGCAGTAAATACAATTAATAATCCCAATTAATATTGCATGTTTTGGTAGGTTTGAGAGCATGAAAGCTTTCCGCAGATTACTCTTCACTCCCCAAAGCAGACGCAGCGTGATGAGACGAAGGGATGGAAATGTGGAAATAAAACTTTCCTTTTTTGTTGTTGCAGAGCTCCTGATAAGCATGGGGCTGAGATGAAAGGAGATGTCAGGTTTAACAAAAATAACATATTATTATTATTAATAATTTACCTCAAGGGTACGACCCAGTGCAATAATGACTGCTCGAGGCTGTGAAACTTCACCAACGTTGTGAAAATGGCTCAGACTTGCTCAGCTTTTCCACAGTAGACCTTGGGGCAAGTTCAGCCATGGTGTGAGGAGATGTGATTCCCAAGGTGAAGAGATTGCATCACTTTCTTGTGTTTCATGTAGGAAGGCTTAAATCAGATTAACTGGCTAGAAATTCAGCTTCCTCTGGAATCAAACTTGTACTAATATCAGTGGGGGTTTTGCTTGAGGGAAGATATAGGCAGTGCCATGCCAGATCGTGCCTGAGATGGGTTATACTTCAACCAGTGCCCTCTCTGACAGGAATTGGCACCAAATGCTGTGGAGAAAGACATAAGCTAGGCTGCATTCAGCCATGGTGTGGATAAATTCACTCCGTAGCATGTTCCATACTATGCCCATCACTGGACAACACAGGAAGGACAGAGTTGGTGGCTGCAGTTGTCTTGGTTGCTCTCAACAGCACATACCTCACAAACCTGTCTCACATAAAACTTCTCAATAGATATTTTTGGGTCAGAACCCAGATCTTGTTTCACCTTACCTCTAAAACTTTTTTTCCACAAAGACAGACTTTAGTTTGGGGTTTTTTTGTTTTCCTTTCTTTTTTTTTTCCATGAACCAGCATATAAGAAGTATACCTGTACAAATAGGCTTCTTTTCCTGAAGCAAGCCAAATGCTCTTAGTGGCACCAGTGACAACCACCAAACTTGTCTCCAAATAGCAGCCTTTTTCGAAGGTAGAGATTCAAATCCACCCAGCTGACCCTTGGAAACCCAACGATCCTCAACAGCATTACCTGAAAACCAGTTTGCACAAGCTGACAGTTTGGTTGTAATTAAGCCTTTAACCTATGACTATGTGTGAGCTTGTGCTTGTTGCAACAGAAGCCCTGGAGGGCAGACAGGAGCCCCAAGCCGGGTACCACAGAACTGCCTGATGGAAACTCTCAGGGTTAACAAAGCCTTTCCTGAGTCATCCTTTGTAGAGCCCTTGTAAGGCCATCTCAATCAAAGTGGCCAACCCGTCTGTGGTGTGGTGAGTAAAAGATTTGCCTTGTTAAGGTAAATGGGGGAAAATTGTTCTGTGCTTTGCCAGGTGAAGTGTTAAATACAGGATCCATCACAGGGAAGAGCAGGAAAGGCTTGCTAGATTACAAAGGCCATTACTTAATGGCCATGCTGTCCCTTGAGCCAAGGTTTAAAGTAAATTATTTAAATTATAATATTATGCCCTTTCCCCTGAGAGGTTCATAAGGCTATGCCTGTGTGAATGAGTGAATGCTCATAGCCTCCAGATGAGGCAGCTGCAGCACATAGGAGCTCGGGTTGGAGCACTCAAAATGGGAATAACTTCAGGAAAATGGACCCTAAGCTGAAAGCAGGAACAGTTTTGATACAAGTGAATTCCTCACAGTCTCTCAAGATGAGTCAGTAACTAAATCAGGTAAAACTACTCTGGTCTCCTGACTCTCCAACACTGTGTTTGAACCATTAGACTCATGCTTCCTTTTGTCCATTAGTGGCTTCATTTCTGTCTCATAGCATAAATTCAGGTTATGCTGCTTGCAGTGCTCCATATAAATGAGTTTAAGACCACACAGGTTCACAGGAATCGGTGTGGTCAGGAAATGCTATTCTCTCTCACTCACACCTTCCCATAAAGGATCCACTGGAAGATTTTTAATTGTGTCCTGTCTCCTGATCAAGTTACTGTGGTGGTCACTGCCTAGACAGAGTCTGGATTACCTATCTATCTCCTCAGCCTGCTTCCCTGTCATGCTCTCCAAGTTGCCTTTGTTCCCATTTTACACTTACTTTTTTTGTTCAATTTTCTTGACACAGTTTAGCCTTGGTTAGCTATATTGAAATAATATGTCAAAAATATTCTTAACTGTAGGTGAAAACTGCTTCTCCAGTCAAGTGCTCTAATCATGCATCTTTGCTGAATCTTTCTCAATGGAAAGTCAAGATCAGAAGTCTCCCCTTCATCCCCCAGATAGGGATATCCATCCACGAGTGCTGTGACCATATTGCATTATCCTCCATGATTTTGAAGCAGAAAAAAAAAATAATAATGAGATAATTTTTCAAACCCAGACCCTTGAAGGAAAGACCAAAGTATCTCATTTGGATATTCACTGGCTGATGTGAATTCAGGACTGGTCTTTACACACCATTTTGTAACACAAAACACAATGAATTAAAGTCAAAGATAGCAGGGAAATTGAGGTACAAATCAGCTACAGGAAGGAACAAATTAACAGTAGGAAGGAAGCAGCAAGTTCAGATAGCGGGGAGCTGTGCTGGTTTGCAATGCCTGGAATGAAGACATCCCCCTCCTCTCCAAAGCAGGCTCCAGCATGTCCATGGGTTAGGCTAGTCTCATACGGAAAGGCTGTGAGGTATTTATGGCCCAGGCAGCATCAGCCTGAGGCCATGCAAATGGAGCTTTTGGATCGTATTTTGGAGAGCTAAGTTCACAACACTGAGTTTTTTCATTAAAAATTGAGGATGCATATGCATTTTATAGTACTTTTGGCTACATGGTCAACCCTGGACGGGAAGACCTGGGTGCCACAGGTCAAGCAATGACAGCTGAGTGGGGACCACCCTTCCCACTGACCCATCCCCATCAGCCTGGGAAACCACCCCCATGACTGAGAGTCTTGACAGGTCAAAACTGGAGGTGATGGGGCAAACTCTCCTCCTCACCCCCAAGGGCAAGATTTGGAACAGCAGCCAGCAGCCAGCCTCTATGCCCTGGGCTGGGAGCTGCTTGGGAAGCTGCAAGCATCATCCCAAACTTGAAGCTGTCAGATGTCCAGGAGGAGCTTTTTGGGCCAAAGAGGTCAGCTGAGCAGTGCTTTTTCTTCCCTGTCCCACTCCTCCCACTCTACCATACATTTTTCTTTTCTCTGCTCTAAATTGCAGTTTAATGCTCATTACCAAGTCAGTGAGTGTTAATAAGCAAGGAAAAGGAGGACATTGAGTAGGCAGAGGCAGAGAGGGGAGGTAAGGGTCACAAGGAGATGGCACCACCACACCACCTCCCAAGAGGCGGGTGCTTGGACGTCAAACCTAGACGTGTTGTGTCCAACAGCTTCCTTGCAAATGCTGCCTTTTCATCTGTGGGCTGGGCTCTCCTCTCCAAAAACACAAGGGCAAACAGAGAGGAGAAAGCGTGAAGCCTGGGGCAGCTGGGTGTGAGGGGAGGAGTTGGAGGAACTGTAGACACCCCAAGGCCCCCACTCTGACAGAGGCAGACTCGTCACCCATGAAGCACAGCTGCCTGTAAGGATGCTCTGTCCTCAGCTAAACCACACTGGAACATCTGTCTCGTGGCCTGTGGAGGTTTTATCAGAGGATGTCAAAGCACCAGTGTGATAGAGTCTATATCCTACCTTTAGGTACTCAACTTACATTCCAGTACTTTCTCAGCGGTTTGTGATAATACGTCAGGTTTTACACCTGAGTGGCTGAGGCCCTGGCATATTTCCCTGTCTGCCAACTGTTGTGAATGGAGGTGGGAATGGTGAAGCCTTCATCAGCCAACACTATTCCAGCAAGGACAGGGTTCCCTGGACCCCCGAGGCTGCCCTGGACCCCTGAGGCTGCCGTATCTGCTTTCACGCCATCAGTTTATTTAGATTAAATGTATGCAACTTCCCCGTGCATATAAATCATCAAGGATTTTGATTTAAATCTTTTAAGGTTGAAATGTTTTCTGTTCCCTAAAGAAACACAATGAGATAAGTTTAATGTGGAGTTCATAAAGCAGAGTTAAGCACCTTGGCAACACCTAAGGGTAAAACACACAGGTAGTAAATGGTTTGCAGATTGCATCATTTCCTGGAGTCCTTGGACAGAGTGTCTTTACATCCTCTTGGGTTCAAGCATGGTGCTTACAATTTTATCAAAAGTCAGAATATGTTTTTAAGGAGCTCTGCCTAGCCTGGAGCACTGATGTTTGAACAGAGAAAGAAATGATTTTCAGGGAAGAGGTGCATGTCCTGGCTGCAGTCTGGAGACTGCCCCATCATCTCATGGTATTTCATGCCCTGCGCTTTGCATCGACTTTGGAGGGAATTACAGGCACCTGCCCCCTTTATAATCAGCCTGGATTGCTCTAGCAAATACTAGCAGAGTGTATTAAAGATCCATGCCTTTCCCTCAGCCAGTGCAGTTAACTAAGAGGCTTTACTTATTGAGTAAAGCTGGAATTTTACAAAAAGCTCATTTCCCAAGTAGGCAGCAAAGGAAGAGAGCAGAAATTTTAAAGGCCTCAGCACCCTGGGTGCTCACTGACAGCTAAATCCTTTTGAGAATCTGACTGTTAGGGTGTCACCATGGGAGTTAGCAGAAGTATTGAGCACTTGAGAAAAACAGACCTGAGTTTCATTGCCTACAGGTATACTTACCTAGAGTTTCTTCCTTAGGATAAGACTTCAAGAGGAAGTGGCTCTAACGCAGTGGCTTGCTGATCTCTCTTCCCCCACCTCCCTTCTCACTCTTCAGTCAGGCAGTGCAGCTCACTCAACCACTGGAAAACTGTTCACATTTTTTTGCCAGTTATGTTTCCTACCCTGTGGTGGTCTGTTTCAAAGATGCACTGAGCCTTATGCAAAGGACATGGTACACTGGAAGGAGAGGTGGTGTTAGGAAAACTCTCTAAGGCCGGTTGAGTTACCCACTGAAAGTCCATGCTCCTCCGCCAAGCTGTCTGATCCCACCAAAACATTGTGAACCAGCACTGCTGCTGAGACCGGTGGCAAAAGTGGCCCTGGTAGCAGCTGAACTGCTCTGAAAAGATCGCATAAATTATGAGTGCTTGAAATCTTTTGAAAAGCTGACTCTAGTAGAGAAAGAAGGAAGGTGTCAAGTCAAGTTGGCCTAATTCCACGTTAAAATAATATTGTAGCCATTTATGTACAATATAGACACTATTTTGTTTCCGTTCTTTAGTTAGCTGTGGGTTTGAAGGCAGAGAGGCTTTTTTTCTATCTTTAAATTCACACAGAACCAAAATAATGATTTTACCCTTCACTTTCTAGATGCCTTATTTTATCAAAAGATGCAAATATCCCACAGCTGCTTCACAGAAACTAAACACAAGTAATTCCTCACTAACAAGACCAGCAAATTAGAAGTTGAGTCCTCTTTTTCTATCCACTTACCACTCTTTTAATCCTCCTCCCCATCTTTTCAAATCCTTGAGGGAAACAGATGAGCTTTAAGCATGCCCCGGAGGTCGCTGCAGATGTATGTTTGTACATACACATTCACTGGAACCTAATCCACACAGGTCATGATGAGCACACAAACCCCAGCCACCTCACCCCTCAGCAAGGATTTACCAGTCTATGCAGAGTGAAGACATTATTGTTAAGACTACATTGACCTCTTGAAAGGTATTATAGAATATTCACTCATCTCCTGTGAAGTATTGTCATAAATAAATGGAGGCACATAAAGGAATGAAGTACATTTCATATCATAATATATAAATTCATTTGCTTCATAAATTGCAGGACTCATTTTAACCAGCTGACTCATTGGAAAATGCAACACAGATTTGGAAGATAAACTACTAAGTAAAAAATGATGTATTACACACAAATACTGGGTTACTAAACGTACTGCACATATCAAAATGCTATCTGTGTAATAATTGCAAAGCCACAGATAAAATCATTTTATTGTGCACCTCACCTTTGCCTTCATGTGTTTTGCTGTTTGCCAAGGGATCAAATCTTATCCTTATACAATTCACCAGCATTGGAGTTTTGTACTTTTGAAAGGAATGAGTGAAATTATGACTGTCATGGAAATCAGTGAGAAAAGCACTTAAATGTAAGGGGGCCAGAATGTGAGTGAATCCTTGAAAGCCCTCAAGTGCCACAGCTAAAAACGGAGATTTTTTTCAAGCCTGCCAGAGGGTTAAGAACCATAATCCCCTAAATTTCAAGGCGGAAAAAATGTACACATATATTGTGATATGAATTTGTGAGTCCTGAAGTAAAACATCACTTGATTTTTTTTTTCATTTATATTACTTTTTTTTTCATTTATACTACTTTTTTTTTTTTTTTTTTTTNTTTTTTTTTTTTTTCATTTATACCACACTTTGACCAGCTTACTTGGACTGGCCAACTAAAGCCCAACTAAAGACACTTATGCTTGTGTCTATTTTTCACCTTTGCCACTAATCCTTTTGAAGTCTTAGAATCTAGCTATTGTAAAACAGAGCATGTGCATAGGAAGAAAGTCTAATCATTTATGAGATTACTGACAAGAGCTTAGTACCCCTGGAAGAAGAAGATACTGAGGTCTCTGTGAGGGTGGTCAGACACTGGAACAAATGGTCAAAAAGGATTGTGGCATCTCCATCCCTGGAAACAGTCAACCTCCTGGGCAACCTGCTGCAGCTGACCCTGCTCTGAGCTGGGGCAGTTGGGGTGGATGATCTCCAAAGGTGTCTATTTGGTGATGGCATGATCTGTATGTACTGTAGAACAAGAATGAGATTAACATTGTGTGTGCTAAAAATTGCTGCATTGTTAAATGTAGCAAAATAATATGATGAAAAAGGTGTAACGTACATTGCAATGTTTCTCTCCTTTGAAAGCCAGCGTTTGATATACGGCTGCTAGAAAGTGATTTTTTTTTAAAAGTCAACATATTCTCTCAAATACATTTCTTGGGCTTTTTAGATCTCTCTTTTCTTAATGTGCTTAAATGCTAAGCACCATTCCAAATTCATGTCAATATATCTATTGACATCTTTCTTGCTGTTTTCCTCTTCTATTCTCTGTGGTATCAGTCTTGCCAACTGCTCCTGAGATCTTTGGTTATGATCTAGCAAAGCCCTTAAGCACATGCTTAACTTTAAAAATGCAAACAGTCTTTGTGAATTCAGCAGGACATTTCCTTTAACTGCTTTGCTGGGCTAGGGCCAAAGTGCTCAGTGCTCTATATACAGATCGAAATATAATAATTCACACACAGTTAGCTAGAAAATCACTGCAGAGTGTAAAATAAATTGGAACAGATTTTTCCCAGTCCTTTCACAGAATTTGGCCACGAAACACTACAAAATTCTACCAGCTCTGAATATAGTTTATAAATTAATGGAATTCAATTCATCAACATATGCCATGGAAAATATCTGGTTTATACACAAAGTTACTTTCACATGCACATTTTTTCTCTCCCTCTCACGCGCACACACACACACATGAGACTCAGGCCCGCTTGGCTCTGTCACTATGGACTGTGTTCCTCAGCAAATGTCATAACTTACAACTTCTTCTGATGATCAGAAAATCTGCACAAATCACTAGGTAAAAGTTCATACTAATTAAAAAAACAGTAAACTTAAAGCACTTAAAAGGCATTTTGCGGGAAGCTGTACAGAAGTTTACCAGTGGTCTGCAGGTAACACAAACAAGGCAGAGATGCAAACATGAGACCAGACTAGCAGGGTCAGGCCAAAGGTCTGAGTTCTTGCTATACCAGGTGCCCAGATAAGGGCACAAGAACAGGGCAAATGTGTCATGGCATTTATATATCCCAAATTTATTCACTCATCTTCCAGCAAATGGCAGCTCAGGTTTTCCCAAGCCAGAAGTGGTATACCAATATTTACTAGCACATAAATTTTCTTACATTTTTAATTTCATTATTTTATCTAGCCTCTTTTTTAATCTGTGTAAATATCTGACACACACAAAATCCTGTGGCAAGGAGTTTTATAACTTAATCCAGTCTGTGAAGCAGTATCACCAAACACTTGCTATTTGTTGTGAAAATGCTACTTGCTCGTTGTCTCAATGAAGAACTATGGGCAGCAAATGAAAAAAGCAGTTTGTTATTCACATTTCCCGTGCCATTCATGTTTTTGTATACCACTGTAACACCCCACCCCTTCCAGCTCTTTTCTTAGCTGAAAAATCCTCCTCTGTCTGATCATTCCCCTGTAACCTTCTTTGTACAAAGGAAGAGCTGATGTTCTGGAGGAGGTAAGCTGTCTGCTTCAACAGGATGCTTCTAGGGGAGTTTGAACTCCCAGGCTAATGAGACCTGGACAAAGCGATTTTGCCAAGTTGTGATGGCTTGAACTTTTGCATCGTGTTAATGAACAGCTCCTCATGCAACTACTGGAATCTGCATGCAGCTAGTTGTGAGCTATAAAATAAGGTCACACATGAATGGCAAAAGAAAACCAGCCTTTCTTTTTACTGCTAAAATGAGAAAACTCTTAAGTGAAAAAAAAATTCTCAAAATTGTTTGTGTGAAGCATTCTGCTGGTTCTAGGAACTAGAGCTCGTGTCTCTCTTTTTGTGTCATTTGACACATGGTAATGGAAGATTGAATGGTAGAGGTGAGGCCAGTTTCTTCCCTGACATACTTACTTCAAACTTTGTGGGGTTTTGCATAGTTTGTGGGTGCAGGTGTGTGAGTTCATTGTATACTACTACAGTTTAGGCAAAAGAACTGATTAACAAACAGCACGACTACTAAAAACTGTGTTATGTGGTTCAGATGGGTAGCTGAAAAAACAGAATAAATGAACAAAAAAAAAATGCAGCTTTTTTGTGTCACGCTAAAATTCCTCTTAGCAGAGTACTGTATGTATCAGGACTGCAAGATTACGTCCAGCTCTGATACCTGATATTCATACATGTTTCCAGATGGCTTTCTCTTCTGATAAAAACAGTTATTGTTAACCTGCTTTGCATTTCCCCTAAGCTGTGCTTATTGCTGCATTTGTTACCACAAAATTAATTCAAGTCTGCAAGGCCTAAATCTTGTATTCCTGCTATAATGCTTTGAGATCATGAGATGTGTCACTAAAACACTGTCCTGGTTTCACTGGGACAGAGTCACAGACCTGCCATAGTCTACAGACCATTAGCAGTTTGGAGTCAGCCAGGGCAGATGATCTGAGTTGGCTACAGGTGTATCCCATCCCATAAATGTCATGCTCAGTATAAAGAGGGAAGTTGGCTAATCAGGTGCCTTCTGCTTGGAATCCTTCTGATCCTGTCCTCCTGCCTGCTCCTGAGAACTGTCTTCATGTTTATTGTGGCCACTGTACATTTGCTGGGTGAGTAAAACTTTGTTTACTTTATACTGGCATTGGTATTAGTTTGCTATTTTCATTAAATCTGTTTTCATTTCAACGCATGGGTCTCCTCTCCTTTTCCTGATCCCCCTTCCTGGCTGCGGAGGGGTCATCAGGTGATAGAGCAACTGCTATAGTTCGGCCTCAGATACAGGCTAAATGCAGACATACGCCTGGAAAAACAGAGGTGAATATGCTGCCTTTATTTGCAAGTGTGTTATCTTATGAGCCTCAGTTAATCCAGTACTAAAATGGGATGAAATCCTGGCTCCATGAACATCAGCAGCAAAACTCACACTGGCATCAAGGAGTTCTGGAGCTTACTGACTTCTACCCTGCCAAGTGTTGCAAATCCATCTGTGCTGGTGTCTGTAAAATGAGAAGTAAGGTAGAAACACAAGGATTCAACCTCAAAACTTGGTGCTGCTGCTGTGTATGGGAATCTGTGCATTGTCTCTCCTAATAGACATTCTTTCTCCTCTTTTTTTCCTTGGCTGCTTTTGAGTGTTTCTGGTGTGCCCAAGCAGGGTGAGCACTGGCCGTGAATCCAAATGTACCAGGTACAGTGCGTCTGCACTGGGGTGCTAATGAATGTTGGCACCAGGAGACTGGCAAGGGAAGAACCCTGTAAGAAAAGCCTTTTCTTTAAAAAAAGTTCTTCTGTGCGCCATGGCTGAGGGACAGATTTTAGTGCATGTCCAATGGGTTGCTGACTTTCTCATTAGTGTGTTTAAGAATTTGTGTCCTATTGTCTAAAGTGCTGGTCTAGACTTTGCTTGATGGTCTGGAAGTGCTAGTTATTTAAAATGTGGGCTCGGAGGTGCACCTGGTATCTGTTATTCCTTTTCCAATGGCTGGGAATCCAGCTTAATGCACTTGTAGAAACGTGAGTCTCTGAAATAAGTTTCTGTCCCAGATGAATAAAAAAATTCCATCCGCTTTTTTTCATAGGGTTCAGCTTAATTTCCTCAGTTAAAACATAAATAATGTTGCTACCCTCAGTTCTGGCTGTGGCTGTGCTTCCTTTGTGCAATGTATAAATACAAACAGATTATTCTGGCCTTAAGAAGGTGTATAACAAATAACAGGTAGTAAGAGGTAGGCCAGATCAACTCAAAGGTAACAGTGGATAGCACAGATGTGGTTCCTACAAGATGCCAGGCCAGACTTGGTGTGACTAACTATCATTAGCACCTGGAGTTTAGACAATGGCATATATAAAGTACCTGGGTGGCTTCACTCCCTTTCCTAGTGGGCAAGTGTCCATTTGTCAAAAGCACCATAAGAACTGGCAATAGGTGGTACATTGGCAGTTAACCCAGAACAACTCATGGAAAGGAACCTAAAACACAGATACTAGTGTTTCCAGGAGGATGTTTCCTAGACAGGTTTGTGACAAACTGATGGGTAAGCCAGCTGTCTTGCTGCTTGGCCTGTATAGCTAAGGTGTTATCGTGTCACAGCTTCCATTCCCTAAAGACGTGTTCCATTGCAGTGATGTTTACACGTGCATGTGCTCAGTTGGGTTGAGGTGTGCGGCGCTGTTAATGCCATATCACTTACTCAATGGTCTTCTGAACTCTTCTGCTAGCCTTCTGCTGCTAAATGGAGAGAAAAATGGCCACATTTTAATCACTAAGTCCTATTTTCTTAGCAGTAGCTCTTTCCACAAAGATACAGTCTATGAAATCCTTTAGTCACGAGAAATAAAGCCAATGATTGATTTGTATTCTGCAATGCACCCTCTGGCTAAAACCAAGTTATAAGTACCAAATGCTTGAGACGGGGCTTGTGAAAGGGCAGTTATGTGAGTGGCACTAGAAGAAAAATGTTAATAAAGGGCAGTCCATTGAACTGAGGTTAAATACTTTCATATTTCTCAACCAACCCAGATATGTCCCTGAATTCTCATTAAAAAATGTTCTTCATAATCTGATGTTTTACCTCATTAAGGAAGGGGGATCTCAAGAATCAAAAAATATCACTTTATTGAGGAGAAATAAATGTAACAGGGATACAGCTTAAAAAAAAATTCCTTTTATTCCTTTCATTTTTTTTAAGCATTTTTCTTGCCTTTTTGTTCATTTGTCTGGGCTTTGTTTTTGAAGTTTGGGTTTGTTTGTTTTTTTTTTCAATGAGTGAACTTAGAGGTTCAGAGGCTTGTCCCTAACTGTGTGCTCCTGAGGCAGAGTAGGGTCAGGAGGGCAGACAGTCTTCCCACTGCCACATTGAGCACTAGTCCTGCTCACCATCCCTGCCCCATCCCAGTACCCTCTGCAACACTCTCTGGCAACAGTCAGAGGTTAGTCCCAAAGAAGTATTTGAGGCTTTGGGGTTTTCCAGAGGTGGCTGAAAATCTGAGAAACAAAATCCTGCCAGGTATATTGCAGTACAGTCCTGCTTCCAGGTTAAAAATGGGCAGAGTCCCAATATACTGGGAAAGGACTTTATAAAACTTAACAAAAGCCTGTGGGTGAGTCATGGTTTGGGATGTCACCAAGTCTGGTCAACCAAGAGTTATCTTTCAGGAGTTTATACTAGGCCTATAGTACAAGGTTTGGGTTTAATCCAGGTCATTGTGTGCCTCACTGCTGGGATTTTGGATCTGGCACTTTGGTTTATCCTGCAGTTGTGCTGGTTTTCAGCTGTGCCACTCAATACAACCTCAATGCTTTGAGGGCACCTCATCTCTAATTTAAGCACATAAAGTCCTGGGGAAGTTTGCTTTGTGTTATCATTTGCCAAAGGAAGTGATTGATAATAATGATGTGAACTGACAAGTTGAGTCCAGCACAAGGATGTGTGTGTCAGGGAAAAGCCTTGCAATGGATGGGGGGACATACTTGGGTGGACGTTCCCAGTCAGTGGTCTGTAGAGTGCTGACCTGATACAGCAAATGGACTGACTTCCAAGAAACTGTTGCAAAAATGGTGTCTCCCCCCTTAGAAAGGGATGTCACATCTATGAAGAGGTGAAAGCAGAGCTTTCTTCTGCATTAGTGAACAGCATATACTTTGATTTCCAATCATATGCATGAGACAACATTTGCTTTAAATTTTAAAATCAGGGTAGAATAGCACTTTTGCAATTCCATGAGCTCAATACCTGCTTAGTTACAGTTGGCATATTTGAAAGTCAGGGCACATTTCATTTTGGACTTTTCTCTATAAAAAAGTTTAACCTTTCTTGTTTAGCAAATGCTGGATTTCAAACATGTCTGTATTGACTGAGTAGTGTTTTCTGCTACAGAAGTGTTTAATCCTGAGAAAACTCAGATCTAAAAACCTCTTCGTTGGCTGAAATGTTCAAAGATTTAACAAATTCAGCAAGTGGGAAAATTAATCTTTGAATAGAAGAAACAATCTGACAAAATAAGCCATAAAAGTAGGTGCCAGGTGTCGTAAGGAAGTTCTTCATGCAGCATTTGCTTAATGTATACTCAAAATGCATCCACTTTTGTTCGAAGATCCAACAAAACATATGAAATTGGGTTACACCAATTCTCTTGATCTATGAATCTTCCACTGTGTCAAAGATAATACACCAAACAAACTTACGTGTAAATGGTGTGATAAAATGATCTACCGTATACATTATCATCCATTAATATTGTTGGGGCTAATGCATTTCATCTGTCATACAATTTGTTTTATATTATCCCCACCTTTCTAAAAAAAACTACCATGAAAACTGCCAGGATGACAGTCACGTGGGCTACCTGCTGGAAAGTTAAAAGTCCAAGGACATGTTCCCTGTCACTGTTTTACCCACAGCTGCTGAAGAAGGAAGCAGTGTGGCCTGGAAAGGTGGGCTCTGCTCTGGGCATTGCTGCTGTGCTCTGGGCAAGTCACTTCATTTCTTTGTGCCTCTCTCCCTCTTTCACTCATTGCCTGCCCCATCTCTTGTTTGTAAATAAGTGGAGCTGCATTTGTTTCCACAGTATCTAATGTAATGGGCCCCATGCTTTGCAGAAGTCTTCAGGCTCTATAGCATAGTAAGTAAAAAATAGCATTTCATAATAAGATGAGAGACACTGAGATCATTCTGACCTTGAATTCTCTGCTGTCTTTTAACAGAGAGGGTGAAATTGGACTGAAACAACCCCCTCATTTTGTGTAGAGCCACCAATGACCCAGGCTTCATTTGAACCACAGCCCTAGAGGCGAAAGGCTTTGCTTCTCATTGCCAATTCACAGCAAGAACATAACTTTAGCCCACACAGTAATGCTAGGCAAAGGCTGAGTGTTACTAATCCTTATTCACATATCTACACCTATTAAAATCACATGTGTGAAGGTTTGCAGGACTTGTTCCTTTATTGTAACGATTGGCCCTTTCATAACATGTTCTTAAATAAAAATGGAATTATCTGCTGAAAAGACACAAAAAAATGCAAGAAGAATATGTGGCTTTCTTCCTTAGACATATTGTGCTAAATGATGTTGTTTGGCTTAAACTGAAACATTATGTTTTTAGAGGGCTGAGGAGAATATTTAGACATAATGGTTTAAAAGACTTATTATTGCAGGTGCTGTACTTTATTCTCCAATTCACTCTTATTACCAGAAAAACCACCTCTGCAAAGGCAGGCTGGCAGTGTCCCTCCCGCTGGAGCGCTTGCCCTTCTCCCTGGCTGCATAATGTGTGGAGGGCAGGATTATCCAACTCACTAACCATCCCTCTTGGCCCATGCAGCTCTTGGATAAAGATCTACTTGGATAAGATCTTTCAGATTCTGACTTTCAGTGACCCTGTAACAGAACAAGATAGAAACTGCTGCTTCTTAAAATGCTGGGTAGTTACTTTCAGCTGCTAACAGATTTCATCATTCCTGACAGAATTTATATGCATTATAGTTCTTTTTTTTTTTCTTCATGTAAATAGTAGGTATTAGTCCTGAAAACCTTAAAGACTTCTCATGAAAGGCCATTACATCCATCCTGATGCTTGTATCTCCCCACAGACCAGACATTTCAGAAGGGAGACCAGGTAAAGTGACAGAAAAGAGACTGCTTTAAAATGAAATATTTTCTGATTTTATTTTTTTTTTCAGCCAACAATGGCAGCCAGGAGTAAGTGATGGAAGTTGTTTGTCCAGTGCTTTTGTGAGCACAATCACAGTGCTCACAGGCTGTGAGTTATAACTGCAATTGCTCGTGATATCATTTTGAGCTATTTACTGACACATGTGCAATCATGCAGAATAAATATCTTAATTTTTTTCTTGCATATATACTGTTTTTTCTCTGATGGGAAGTTATCACATGTAAATAACACCTGTCTAGAAGTTGAGCAGCCTAAGAAGTAAAATGTCAAGATTTCTTTTCCTACAGTCTGCACCCATAATTCCAGTCCTACTGCTTTCCCTCCAAAACCCCATGCCATTCTTCGAACCATTGCTTTTCCAGCAGAAGCTCCTATCATCACTTCAGTATCTTTCCCAAGATCCCAGTCATCTCTCTTTAAAAGTCATCTGTAAAGAGAACTTTTTTTGGCTATTGCTGTAAAAGCATAACTTCTGAAAGCCAGTAGTCTGTGGGGCATGGATAGATGTTCTTTTTGGGGGATGTCTTGTCATGCCAACTCCAAGTTTTCATTTCCCAATGCTCATACAGGCAGCCTGGTTCTTTGTTAAAGGAAAAGACAAAGGGTTTCAGTTTAAAATACATCAATATTTCACTAATGCTACTTTGTCACAAAGTGTATTTTTCTGTGCTATGCAATTATGACTCAGATGGTCTGTGTGGAATAAATAAGAAATAATGGCCCATGAAGTCAGGGATAGAAGGCAAAGTATCCACACAAATATAAATAAGTTGTCCCTGTTGTACACAGCATGTGGAACCTGCAATCCTTCTTTATTTGTTGTCGAAATTATTTTATGCAAAAGATACTATAGTAAGTAACATGGCTTTCAGTGCCTTGTGCATATCACAGTTAAAGCACTTTGGTTTCATGAGGAAATAAAGATGTACTGTTGACTATGAACACATATGATAAAACTCAAGTAATCGAGTCCCAAGTCCTGTCATCAAGAAAAATCTGATACTACAACCAAATAGGGGCAGGAAGTCTCAAATGTCTTCACTCACCCTACATGCCAACACCTGCCATTCAGCATCAGTACCCAACTGATGGCAGGTCTTAAAAAAAACAATACATTTGTTAGGCACACCTGTATTTTTCAGAAAAATTCCAGGAAAACCACCCCAGACTCAGAGCAGAGCCAATCAAACAGTTTGCTCCTTATGAATCTCTAATGAGCTCTTGGGTGTTGGGTCGCTGGGATCCTGAATAGGTCTCTCAGTGCAGTAGGGAGCTCCCAGTTGATTTTCTGTTTTTAGTGAATACATATTTTCATTTGAAGCCACTGCAAAAATTATTCCATGCTGAAAACAAGCATTCCTGGATCTTATAAACAAACAGTACAAATAAAGAACCCAGGCCTTCAAGTGTGACTTTGTTCCAGAGGAGCACTAAATGCAGCACGTCGTTCACAGTCACTCTCCCCACCTTCTTTTTAATTTATACTTTCTTTTATTTGCAGGCATTTAAAAAAGAATTACAATAGCATAGCACAAATGGCCATCAAACCAAAAGGCAAAAAAAGTAACTCCACACTTTACTCAGAGGTTGGAAATGCTGCAGACAGAAATTAAGTCCTTAACATATCAATCCAGAGTTGTATAATTCACATCCAGAGCTGCTACCAAGTCACAGAGGAGTGACTTAATATGTTCCCTGAAGTCCATTATGTTATCCATATCCAGGAAGATATCTGTGCCAGGGCTTTCTTGAATCAAAGTGATGTCCACCATTCTTCAACTGTGAGCCTGCTGAGATTTTTCTTTTTTTTTTTTTTTTTTCAGTTCCTGGCAAATAGATATCTGGCTCTAGTACATGCCAGATTGATGCACTTTGCGACTGATCCCTTAATAATATTCAAGTCTCCTAGCCCCAGAACACAAAAGCTCAGCAACTGCACAGATATCTACCTCTAATATTTTTTGCTGATATAAAAAAAAAACCCATTATCTCTCTCCCCCAAAATGTACTTGTTCTCTTGTGCTAGACCTCACAATTGTTAATTTTTTTTTTTGGCTTTCATATAGATCTAGCAATAAGTAGATTTATTTTGAGTTTTAGCAAACATAGGGAGAGACTATAAGTAAAAGAGAGAGACAGAATGAGAAAGAGGGTGGGAGGAGAGAGTATGTGTGAGTTTCACACTAGGGAGTACACTACATCTATGCAATATTTTCTAATACATGTATTCATATTAAGATGCCCTACATGACTTCAGTGCTTCCCCCATCATACACAGTTACTACTCTTAAGTCAAGTCTGTATGTGGAACTGTTTTCCAACTCTGATTAAAAATCCCAAGGGTATAATAGTTAAAATCATTAACAAACAGCTATTGCAAATAAAGCAAAATTTTCAGAAATCAAGAGCCAAATGTAAGCAGCCCCATCTGGCTTGATTTCTTATGTTTTTATTACTGTACCCCTATGAGACTAAAGAGAACTATTTTATAAAATTGTGCTGCTATATAATGCTCTTTAGTTGCAATATCATGATATATTAATACATACCTACACTTCAGTCTTCAGCAGCTCCTTTCATCTGAACAGATGAGATTTAAGCCATTTTATTCAGTATTTTTTGATTTGTGGGATCCTACAAATTTCCTATGAAAAGTATGGCCCCCTTTAGAATTTCCATATGCAGAGATTGCTACATAGCATCTGTGAATCAGTTTTCCTTAACCTTGTATTGGTGAAGGTAGCAGGAGTCTCTAGGTCACAGACTGAAAACATTTTCTAAGACCTTACAAGTTAATTAAACTGCAAACCCTTCACCCATCAGACCAGCAATACCTCCACTTCACAAAGGTGCTAGTGAAGGGACAGAGAGGATCATTGTCTTCCCAAGAACACCCCCACAGACAGAAACTTTGCCTGGGACATGGCGTTTCCAGACGCACTGTTAACCTGCACTCTAACTGGGCAGCAAGAGCTCTGCCTGGGTGCGAGCACAGAGATCTGCAGAGATTTGAAGGCTTCTTGCAAATGAAGCTGTGATCCTGTGCCTACAGTGTGGCTTCCCAAGGAACCTTTTGCTGCGTTTTCAGTGGTACCAAAACCTTTTAAACTGTAATCAATTTTTTCCCTGTTCTTTGGATGATATAAAAATCACTGCATTCAAGACATTGTGGGTTTCTTTTTTTTTTTTTTTTGTGATGCTTGTTTGTGTTACATGAAGACCTAAAAATTGTAGTGAAAGCTATTTCTTCGCTGCTTGTTTGCATTGCTAGTATAGGTCTTATCTTTCACAGCAGACTACATTGCCACTGGAGTGCTAAAAAAAAAAGCAGGACAGCCCATTAAGTGAAGATCAGAAGTTGAACAAATTGGGAAGCTACCTTTCACGGAACTGTTAAAATCATCCAGTTTTGCTTATTTGCTCTTAACCATGCATTTCACAAGGTTATAGTTTAAGATTAAATCATTGTCAAAGTTTCAGCCCCTGTGCCCTTCCATTACAACGTGTGAGAGTTCCCCCTGCGCATTCTGAGATAAGTCTGGACTATTTTTGTTAGAATAGTTAGTGCATTCAGAGCGACTTGTTCCAGTAAAGATAAGGCAAGTGGTGCTTTACGATGTACTAGCTGGTCTTGCTGAAGTGTGTGTTACAACAGGCTAAGTATCACTTCCTTGTCTACGCTGGCAATTTGGAATAAATTGGGATGTTCTAGTTAAGCTTTTGTAAAATAAACCTCTTCTACAATTCTCAGGTCAAACTGCTACAGACTCCAAGTTGCAATCCAGCACAGAGATTCCTTGACTCTGAGTAGTAGACCACTGGTAGTCTATGGGAGGACGGTGAGTCTGAAAGTTTTTATCTCCATTTTAGAGGAATGCAGCTGATGAGAATAAGAAAAAATCAAAAATCAAGGAAAAGTTAAAGGCAGTCAACAATACGTGCTTCTTTTTTTTCCCCTAACATAATTCTCCCAGTGGCTGTAACTGCAAGTGATATGATGTGATATCAGCTGGAAAAGGAAAAGGATTTGTGAGTGGGAGAAGGGGTTCACAGGATGATCTCTGTGCCACGATGGCATTAATAACATTGAACAAGCAGCACGGTGAGCAGTGGAACTCAGCAGTCTGCTCCATGCACCTTTCCTGCACCGGCTTCCTGCTCTCTGACCCCTGCATTGCCCTCTCCTTGTGGACCTTCTCTCTGCTGGGTGCTAATTTGGACCTCTCTTATAGTCATTAAATTGGAGGACGCAAATATTGCTGATCTCCCAATCTCCTGTCATATTCCGCTGAAGTTGATCTATGGTTACAAATGTTACAGCATGATGAGGTGAGCCACTTTTCTCCAAGAAGCCAAGATAAAAGAGGTGAGATTGTCAGCCAACAAAACTAGGGAAAGTTAAACTTCACATATCTCTCTGATGAAAAACAAGCATAATAAATCTTTCAGAAAGTAAAACAAAACAAGGGTGCTCTGTGTTGTTAAAAGAAACAAATCCAGAAGGATTTTACAGAAACTTTTAAGAGTTCTGGTCAAAGTTATACTGAAATATCACATATTCTCTTGAATTAATAGTGGTGCCAGTTCCCCAGATTGTATCCCCAGTGTCACAATCTTGGCATTTTCCTCAAAACCACAGTTCCTGGATGTCTGTCTCTCAGATTCTCTGTGCTTTCTTTATTAAAAAATGGAAATGCCTATCCTTTATGGTCAAGAGTTCAACTAGGGATTGCAAACAGGACTGTACTGTAAACTGCTCACTACTCCAGACAATAAATTTAGGGCATATAAAGATATTTTGCATTGCCAGCTAGCAGTTTTTTCCTTCTAGAATGTATCTTCATTAAAAGCAGAGTTCAGCTCTTAGGGATGTAAAACTTTGGTGCTTAGTTTATGCCAGTCCTTCAGACACTGGCTGCAGTCAATGGAACAAGACAGGTATGGTAGTGAGGTGAGTCATCTCACAGTGGAGATGTTTGAGCTGGCTGGGATGAGTCACTGTTCAGGCCTCTGTATTATCTATACAGGACACTCAGATGGCCAGCTTAAAACCGGGCAAGACAAAATATTCTCTCACGTGTTACTGTTGCAGATGATCTTCAAATGAGTTTGTTTTCATTGCCTTATCCTGCAATTTGCAAAATATAAACAGAGTCCTCTGCATGCTGTGTACCACTGATGCCAGGGAGGTGAACCTGAAGACATGAGGATCTGTTCAATCATAGACAGTGGAATTGCAGGAAAAGGGGCTACTGGGGATGAAAGGGCAATATAAGATCATACACTTTTATAATATTATTTGGTTGGAACTAGAGGAAGATGACTTTGAAATAGAAGAGTGGTGTTTTGTTGTTTTTTTTTTTCCCCAGAGAGGGTAACGATCAACCTCTGGAACAAAATTTGCCTACAGTGACTTGAAATCTTTAAAACCAGGCCAGATGTCTTTCTAAATGAAATACTGCAGCTCAGCTAGAAATGACAGACTCAAGGCAGGAACCACTTGTTGAAATTCAATGACCTCTGTAATACAGGACCTCAGAGCTGAAGATCATAATAGTGTCCTAAAAATCCTACTTTTTAAAAAATTTGTATTAAAGTAGTGCTTAGATCCAAATAACATCTGCTTGCATAAAAAAATCCCTGCATTTGTAATAATTTTTTGCATTAAATGAAAATGAACATTGCTATTTTGTGCTAAACATTGTACATACGCTTAGTAAAAACAGAGTCATTGCCAAAAGAGTGCATTATATGCATTTTCAGGTATAAACACCTAGCCTGGTGCACAGAAAGAATGTGGATTTTGGTAACAGACTCATGTACACATGACATAATGGGTGCATGTCAAGTACCTGAGGCACAGTAGAAGCTCTGTTCATGTCCTGAGGTGGCTGAAGATGCTCATTGACAACAGCACTTATTTGTCCAGACAGGAACATCTCAAGGTCTGATTCTTTGAGCTTTTGGTTATCCTTCCAAAGGGAGCAGTGGGAGTTCATCACTTTTCATGTCTGAAATCAGGAAGAAGGAAGGAATTTCATATTTCTACAAGACAGTACACTGCTGCCTTACCAACTTTCCTGTAATTGTCCCGTACTGCAACAGTCAACATCTCAGTCATAAATCATGTAGCTCTAGTGCCACAGGAAAGTATGCTAAATGGGCTGCATGTACTATTTTAGCCATGCTCTCCAATCCTGCCTGGACATAGATTTCTTTAGGTCAGAGGGACAAAGAGAACGAGCCAGAGGACATGTGTATATTGATTACAATGTGCACAGTTCTCCCAGACTTCAGTCTGGGCCACCAAAGGAATCTAGAGACCGATGTTATTCTGATTCAGGTGAACTCCACTTTCTTCTGCAGCCCTCTTCAGCAAAATTACTGCCTCATCTCCCTACCTTTGAGAAGGAGGCTAAGCTAAGAAGGCTGGCAAGGCAGAGAGAGAAGATGGTGCCTCAGGCAAGCGGTGGAGATGCCAATTCTACCACAATGCCTTGAATGCCAGATTATGTCTTCCCACAAATGCAGGAGATGTCCTAAGGGTGCTGTTGCCTGAAGAATTACAGTGGTTCTTGTACAACCCTGAGTTGTTGTAAAAAGGGTGAATGGAGGGGTGTGTAGGATAGACCTGTGCCTCAGGTAAAATAGCAGACAAAATACACTTTCTTGTGAATGCGGGACCCACCCTTGTCCTTTGTGCCTCCCTAATTAGAAAGGAAAGTCTCCAATTGGTTTTACATTTACCAAATGCTTTGAAATCCGAACACGGTGCATTTTCTGTGAGACAGGTGCTGGTCACGACCTCACATTTGCCTTTTGGTTTGAAATTGCAGCCTCCTTTCTGGTGAGGGCCAGGAAGCTCTCGTCTGAAAAACAGAGCTCTGTAGGATTAGGGTCCTAGAAAGAAGCTAAGAGATCCAGAGGGCTAGGGTGGAAGAGGAGGAAAGCAGCTCCTTGGCTTCCCTTTTGCAGAGGCATGATTTCTGAAGGAGAAAGTAAGACAAGCAAGACTGGCTTGAAGAACCAGAGAAGAAATGTCCTGAGTCCTATTGTCTCTTCTCTTCCCAGTTTAGTAGATATAGGAAGTTTGCAATTACTCCTGCAAACTACCCGCTCCCGCCTCCATACAGCGCTTGCAGGTCCACCTCTTGTTTCATGTTTCTAGGGATCCTGGATTAAGTAAGGACAGGGAGCTCAGACGTCAGCTCTGCTGGAGCTATTTGCTAAACTTCAGGCTGCAATAAGTTTCCCAGAAAGGACCCTGTTCCCGTGCTCCTGCCAACTGCGCCTCTCCAGAGACACTATCTAGAGGCACCAGCAGCAGACAGAGCCTCTGATGCAATAAATCTTGGGAGCACTCCGGAGACACAGGGAGAGCACTTGATGTTGCTCTTATCCTGATTGTTTTGGATAGCTCATTGTCACCTAATTGTGCTGTAGGAAGGTCTGTCCATTCCCTCCCGTCTGCTTATTTGTGCCCTCAGGCTATGTAAAGACTGCATGTGCCTGAAACAACAGCCAACCGCAAAGTCTCCAGTGCCACTCTTTTGGTATGCACTAGCTCAGATTCCTTGTTGCAAGAAAAAACTCTGTCTGTTGGTAAATGGCAGCCTGTTTTACTAAGAGGCTGAGCTGCTCCTTCAGCACGACTCTGCCTGTCCCCTTGGCTAACTTGAAACTGCTTGATGTAGTTGGGATGTCTTTGCCAAATGAGAAGGAAAAAGGGGAAGAAATACCTTTCAGGAGCTGGAGGAATAGAAGGAAAAACCAAACCAACTTTTTAAAGCAGAATTATAAATCAGAAAATTAATTTTTAGGAAATAGTAAAATACAGTGAATGTCTCTAGAATAAATGGCCTGGTCGAGCTATTAAAATACTTTCAAGGAGAAGTTAAGAAGGATTTTCCTGAGAACTCTTTGTTTATGCTTTAATAGATCAGCTATTAATTAATCTGATTGTAAACTTTCACTGTCAGGAGCTTGTTTGCACATGTGGTGGCATCGTGGTGCAAAATACTGGTAGCAACTGCTTACATGAAGAAAAGAAATTATACATTCCTGTAGTTCTGTGAGATGAAAATCTGCATTCAAGTCTTCAGTGGCTCCTGAGAGGAATGCACTTCTTGTGGTAGTATGGCTGCCAGCCTGCAGGCCTGGCTGGGGTTTGGGCTGGTGTTTAACCCTGGCCTTGCAGGAAACACAGCACTCATTCGCTTCTTAGCCTAAATTAAAACTTCCTGTCTTAGCCCAAAATGACATTCTCTTGGTTAGCATCCATTGTCACCCCTACTGACTGCGTTATAATGGTGGCCACAGGCTGCTCTGAAGATCTGAGGTATTCAGGACAGAAAAACGTGGGGCAAGGAACAGTGGTGTGCCGAAGAGCATGAAACCAAACTGGACTGATTCAGAGGAAAACTGAGGCACAAGGGAATGCACTGACTTGCTTGTGGTCTGAGAACAGCTCAGCTGGAATGTGGTGGGATGAATCCTATGATTGGTCTGTGATGGCTCTTTAGGAAAGATAGGCAGGGAAGAAAACAGGGAATGTACCTTCTATATGAAGGAGAACATGAATGTATAAGAATGGAAAACAGTCTGGTTGGGAGCTTGTGGGTCGAGATCAGAGGACAAGCCAGCAAGAGTAACGCTGTGATGGGTTTGTTACAAATCACCTGATTAGGATAACAAAGTCAATCAAGTCTTTAAACAATTACGAGTCTCCAGATCAAAGTCCATGGTGATATTGGGAGAATTGAACCTCCCTCACTTCAGCTGGAAGGACAAGACAGTGGGATGCAATGGGTTCAGAAGGTCTCTGGAGTGTGTTGAAGAAAACTTATTGACACAGATGTTGTACGTCCAAAGGGTGGGTGATAGTCTCCTGGACCTGCTACTCATGAACAAGGAAGAATTGGTCAGGGATGTGACAACGGCATCCTTGGCTGTAGCAACTACAAGGAACTTGTGATCTTCACAAGAGTGAAGAAGGCAAGCAGTGGAACACAAATCTGAGGCTTCAGGAGAGCAGACTTTAGTATCCAAGTTAGGACATTACAGTCTGAATGGGGAGACGACTAGATGTGTAAAAGACTGTTTGGATGACCAAGTTCAACGGATAGTGGTTAATGGGTTGAACCCCTGGTTGTCAGTGGCAGGTGGAGTACTAAAGGGACCTATCCTGGGACCTGTCCTCTTTGACATTTGCATCAATGACCTGGAGGAGGTTTCATCACATTTGCAGATGACACCAAATTAGAAAGACCAATTGACATAGTCAAGGGCAGGGCTGCTATCCAGAGGGACCTAGAAAGGCTGGAGGAATGGGCCAACAGGAACATTATGAAATTCAGCAAGAACAAATGCAAAATCCTAACTCCTAATTGTCTCATCTCTGTCCTCAGAGGTTTTTGAAACCTGACTGGACAAAGCCCTGAACAAATGTGTCTGAATTCAAAACTAAACCTCCTTTGAGCAGGAGGCTGGACTAGAGACATCTTCATGTCCCTTCCAACATGAGTGGTTCTGTGATTGTATGGTATGAACAGATAAGCCTATGTTGTTAAACTTTACTGTTTTAAGAAGTTACTACCCCTGTGCTGATTATTGTCACCCATCAGCCAGAACCCCTACAGCTGGAATGCAGCTGGCGCATGTTCATGTTACTAGACCATTGCAAAACTAATCCCTTTTACCTCATATTGCAACAGACTACAAATGCATACACAGCTAATTACTGCGTGTCAGTTGAAAGGGCAGTCCCTTCTGGCTGAGGGCACGCTCGTGGCTTAAAGCTTGCTGGGTTCGTTGCTTACCACCATCTGCTCTTAGCCATAGCTCACCTACAAGCTCACCCTCACTGATGCTGCATTAGTGCAAGCCAAATTATTACCATTTTATCTGTGTCACCAAACCATCCACAAACTCTGTTTTGGGGCCGGTACTCAACAAAACCACCAAGGAAAAAGAGGGCCCTTGCTCCAAAGCACTGACTGTCCAAGTAGGTGTCAAAGGAACAGGTAGAAGAGCGCAGGGAACTGGCCAGGCAGTGGTCTGCAACTTCAGCCAGTGACCTCCATGCTCCAGCTCCTTCAATGCCATCTTATATTTCTTAGATAGTAGAAGCATATCACATCTGGCTAGTGCTTGATGCTTGCCTGTGAGCATATACGTGTAGGCATCTACACACAAGTCCTTTCCTGTGAAATTAGAGTGTTTTGTAAATGTAATGGGCTACTGTTTTGGTTGGTTTGGAAAACAGAGACATAAATACAAATCTAAGTGTGATTAGTTTAAGAGTGTCTATAATTAAACATGACTAAACTTGCTGGTTTTATTTATTTGTTTCTGTTTGGAATATTAGATCCAGTCTGAGGCAATGGCCAGCTATCTAGGTGCACATATATCTCTGTTGCACAAATAAATCAAACTAAAGCAGCCCAGTTCTTGTAGACTGACATTAGGATAAGTATATCTTAAGAAAGTTCTTATTCAGACTTGGCTTCAGGCAATAAAACGTCATAGATGTATAACTCTAGTGAGTGAAATTTCTAGGGAGCAAATTAGGCTAAAAACATCTTCTACAGACAGCTAGAAAGGAATCAGACACCACCCGAAAATAAGGCAGTATGCAGTAAATGTTTCATTTATTGAATTTCTTCCATTACTATTAGGGTTAAAAGACATGTTGTCAATACAAATGGTATATCTATGGAGGGCTCTGTATTTCAGAAGCCTATTTCTTGTCATTCACTCCTATAGTGCTTGATATCACCTCATGATAAAGTGTGAATAATCTCTGCATGAATGCATATTTCTACCCATTAACCATTTTGTTATTAGACAGAATTATCCCTAACAAAAGCAGGAGGTACAGCTGTGGTTTAGGTGTTAAAAGGGAGGTGTGTTCCTACCGAGCCATAGCCATGACTTGGGAAGCAAAGGGTAGATTGAGGGACTGTGTTACAAGGTCGAAAACAAACAATGTGCAAGGTTTTTGGTACCTAATTTTCCAATGTTTCTCCATCGAGATACAAAGCCCACGCCTATTGCTCAAATAACATGCTGTGACCTGGTCAATACGTGTGAAATCTAAAACCACAAAGAAATCTAGCAGTAGCACCATGATCTGGTTGTTTGTTGATATTTTCCTATTTGATAGCTTTCTTGAATTTTCACGTGTGCTTGTTTCGGTCAATGCAAATGACTGCAGAAAGGAGCCACAGTTTCTGTTTTCATGCTGTCATCTTGCCTGCCCTAGAAAAAATTCCTCTCTTAGATAACTCTGGAAGAGCCAGTCCTGGTAAAGCACTGGGCAGATGTGTTTGCTTCGTGTTATTGGAACATTTTCAATATTGAAATATTTTTTTGACATGCAGAGCAGATTTAATGATCCAAGATTATTTGTAAACATACGGAGTCCTTTGAGCTGTAGACTCAAATCCCAGCCTGGTCAACCGGAGTCCTTTTATCTTTCCAAAATAAGTAACTTGGATTTTACACATTGCAACCTACATTGGGACTTTTTGGAGAAGACCAAGAAAACAGATGACTCACCTCAGATATGTAAACATTAGCCAGGAGATCCAGCTGGCAGTTAGCAGACTATATTTCTCCAATATACGCTTGGGCCTCTGGTGAGACATTACAGATTCCAAAACATTTTTCATAAAACGATAAATTTCCTTGGCTGCCCGTGGTCAACCTCTTCCTTCTCCAGTTCATTGCAATGTGAACTGGCAGGCAAACGTCACGTGCTGTTTTGCCATTGCTGTTCATGAGACTCTGCAGGATTCTCGGGACCAAATTGTTGTGCCAAAGTTTAAAATGATGACGCCATAGCTGGTAATCAAAACCCATTGCTTGGTATTTGGTATGTTGAACCAAGTTGTGAGGGTTACAAAAGCTTGGAGAGAGGCACTTCCACTTCATCTGTGCTAGAGGTCAGCTTCGACAAGAAAGCCAACATCTTGTGGAGACTGAACTTGAAGCACCTGGCTTTTTTTTTGCCAGCTGTTGCTTAAAATCGAGTATCCAAACAATAAATAATGTTTTGTGCAGTGAATTAGATTGAATCTTTTTTTGTGTGTGTTTCTTTCATTGTTAAACACTATACTTTTTTTTTAATCTAAGGTGCTACCTGAGAACCTACAACTCAGCAGGTGTTGTTGACCCCTGGAGAGGTCTCACTTCCCCGAGCGTGAAACAAGAACTGTTACATAAAGGAAGATGATACAAATAAGATGCATAAGCTAACCTAAGTGACTTGTACTACCTTAATTAAACCATGTCTGTTTAGTAATCATTGACAATACTTGGACTTCAAAACCAAGCCAGATGTAAGCTGCAGTTTGAAAACAAAAGCCCTGGACATTTGGAGTAGGAATAACTTGATGTTACGGTGAAAGCTGGCTCCTCTGAGTCCATCGTGGTGGCAAGAATCCAGCTGTGCAAATGTGCATGGGCAATGCCTTCCACAGCTGGGGCACAGCCTCTTGGCCTTCCAGCCTGGAGCCGCCAGAGCCAACTTCTGTACCTAGGACTACCATGTGGTGTCGGGGCGAACAACACAGAGCTCCCTTCTATTGACATTTGCTTATGTGGGTGGCTACTTGCATGAGTAGTCCAGGTGTATTATCACCCTCAAACATTGTCTGTCATGTTATACACACATGTGAGTCTCTACAGAATCAGGCCCTTCTCCAACCAGCTTTGGGCAAGGACTGAGCCTGTCTTGAACACCAACTTTTGATGATGCTTAATAAGTAGTTAGCAACTACATTGGGACTGAAGCAAAAGTGTATGTTTTTAAAAAAACCCCAACACAAAAAACAAAACCATGGCAGATCGTAGAAGGATCTTTGAAAAACAAAACAAAACTGTGCAACTGTTTTTGTTCATTTGGATCAAATTATAACACATGGCCCTGCAAAGTAAATAGGAGTCTGCCACATTTGTATTTCTAGTCTCATATTGTTCTGGGATATAAAGGCATTTTAAAAATCAAAAGGCAAACAAAAATGGAGAATATTTGTTAAGGTGTCATTCTGCAAGGCACTAGTTAGCAAAGACAGTAAGTACATAATCAGGGGCAAGTGGGGAGTATGTATGCCCACAGACAGTTATTTAGTAGAATCTCTGAAAGTAAAAAGCAAGTTAGTCAAAGACCAGTGGAAAAAGAAACTGTTCAATGCATTTGTACATTGAGTTAGCAGTGAAGTATTTCATTCTTCATGTTTTTACTTGGTGTCTTGAAATAATCCCTTTTCTGTCTCCATATTCCCACTTAGACATTGTTCACAGACTTATTTATTTATGAAGTCTGAAGGTTAGTCCCTACCTGCTGAGACTAATTAGCCCCGTTCTTTGTGTCCTATGCAATCCTGTCTGATTAAATGTACACATTTGTTTTACTTCTTTTCATGCTTCCTTTCACTCTACTTCTGCTTTACTGATTAATATTAAAGTTGTAAGTTGCAGTGATTTTTTTTTTATTTCTATTTTGTCTGCATCTTTCCCTTTAGTATGCAAATTTATATGTGAACTTTTTAATGCCTGAGAATTCGTGTTAGCCTTGTCGATCTCTGTATTATTATTTTTATTATTCTTTTTATGGAAGACAGTTTAACTGAAACCCCCAAACTCCCTAAATATTGCATGACAAATTGGCTTTGTTTTGGAAACCCTATGTGCTGAATGGCCCTTAGCATGAGCAGCAGGTCAGACTTCTGGAGGAATGTTTGGATTATTTAGTACAGCCTGTCCCTTGCTTTCAAACACCATTTCCATTAGGCAATTTACTAATTCCCATTGAAATTACTGTCCGTTCCCCCGGTCCTCCCAGCCCCCCCGCTCCCTTCCTTTTGTTCCTTGCCCATGTTAAAGTTTCCAATTGACTCGTCCATTGTTACAATTTGTCACTGCTGGAAGATCAATTTGTTTTCCCCTTCCCCTCACCACATTATATTCGGGTAACAGATGCCATTTCTCGCATCTGCATTATTCTGCTCCCCATTTTGTTGCCGTGCAGGCAGGGCTCGGGCTGGGGACTTCACAGGAACGCTGTCCCCGGAGCGCAGCAGCCCGCGGCCGGGCCGGCGGCTCCGCGGCCCCGCTGCCGGCGGGGACCCCGCGGCCGGGCCGGACCCCCCGGTCCCCCCCGCCGCGGCAGGGACTTGCCCGCTTTCACTTTGATTTCCCCCAGCGTGGTGTTTACGCCGCCACAACTTTTCACTTCTGAAGTCTGGGAGTCCTTGATTCTCTGTCCTGCCATGCTAATTAACTTCTGAGCAGTCACATTCCTTTTCCTCCTCTTTTCTTTTATTTACATCAAGGACCAAAAAATATTATGGCTTACTGTAAGATAATTTAGAAATATCTGATCTTCGGCGAGTGATCTCGCACATTTTCATCCTCCGTGTTATAACCATAATAAATGCAAGGAGC